>MQRK01243670.1:5643-16636 GCA_001938485.1 Girardia tigrina
CAGCGGGATCGCACAACTTGCCCATGGATGGGTTTAAGCTATAGATTCAAATGGCCTTTACTTTGAAACTTAAATGTTTTTTATTTGTTGTAAAATTATGTTTAAATTTTTAATAAAAAATACGAAAAGACTTTTGATTCACCCTAATATTTACTAATAACATAATACATTTATTAAAAATGTAATAGTAATTTTCCTCTCTATAAAAGATAACTAAAAATTTTGTTGGCCAAGTAGAGTTCTGTCCGCATAGAAAATGGATTAAAATTTTTTTGATTTACTATAACTTTTACAATTAAATTTCACATCACTGAAAATCAATTTCACAAAAATTAAAATATGAAAACATAAATAAAAATAAATATTAAATATAAATCGAAACAGGATATTGGGACGCGGATATTATTTTATTATTATCAGAACCTGATATTTTAATTAAAAATTATTAAATTATTTTTTTTGTTTGGTTATTGTTAACTGTAAAAGTAACAAAGCTATTACTTACTAACGAAATTGTCAAATTTGTTACTTTCACTGTACAAGAAATAATAAATATCACAGATTGAATAAACTAGACTAACCTAAACAGGGTTTTGCTATATAGGTGAATCTAGTTTGTAAGAGAATACTAACAATAAAATAATTGTCAAATAAAATAAAAAGTAACTCGATGGTCAGTTAAACTTTTAATTATAAGCAACGTACTACAATTCCTTCGTCTAAAGTTTATAAAACGTGTAGATTAACACATGCGTCTATCATGATTGTCAAGTTTATTTTAGTGAACAGAAAATGAACAAAATATAACTGATATTGAGAGATAAAACGAGTGAAGAGACAATGTAATCTCTTATGCACTTACGACAACATCAAAATGTGTTGCAGTCTGGTTGTTTAAAAAAATGTCATCATTTGTTAGTTTGTCCAAAGAGAGTGACGCTGGGTAAACTAACCACTTCAGTTCCTCGCTGTATTTGGAAAAGATAAGGATATCTGTTTCAAATAAAGATGCTGCACAGAGTATTTCGGTTTCAGTTTCCCAAACACTGCAATGAATCATTCCACTTTGATCGACGTACTGTTCCATATTGATTTGAAAAAAATTTCGAAAAGGTTGCTCGAAGACTGCAAGTGCTCGACAACCTTTCCTAGCACTACGGTCAAATTTTCCTCAATCCCTGTTAAAATAAAACTGATACACCGAAAGAAGTAATTCTCAAATTCTCCGACGCGATGTATGCGCCTTGGGGTGCAGAAAGCTAATTGTCCAAATGAAATATATTTGTCTACGACACACCCTATCAATTTGGAAAAGCGCCACGTTTGGCAATTGATAGGACTTTGTGTTGGGGTTCAGTCCGATTCTGATGGGACTTTGAATTAGTTTGTGAATCAGCCAAGATAAATGGTTCCTCCTGCAAATTCTTATTTTCTTTGAGCATCGGAGATTTGTAATGATTTAAATGAGATAAATGATAACGTTGCTTTAATGATTTGCCATCCATTCTTTGAAGAATACAATGATCGCTGTTGAAATGACCTAATCTTTGATATTCGGCTAAGTGTTTACCTGCACTTGCTTTTCTTCCAGAATCTGATGTTGTTTCTGGTTATAATGAATTGATACAATCTCATGATTTTCCAAGAGTAAAATCATGTTGTTAGATATTTTTAAATTAATTACATCGGCGTAATAGAAAATTATAGTATAAGATCTAATCCCTCTTTTCCTAGTAGTTTTTGGAATTGTTATCATAGAACAATTTCAAATTTACCCCGTACTAATAACTCTTTGGAAGGATGGCACAATGTCTTTATAAGAATGATAAATTGGAAGGCACATCTATCTTTGTTAAGCTTGCTTAAAAAGCTACAACTTGAAGAAAAAATAGAATTTGATGATTTTAATAGAGTAAGAGCTAATATGAATGCATTTTACTTATATTTTGTAGTTTTAATAATTTGTTAGAAATTGTGTTTTTATGATTTAAATTGTAATGTTTATAATTGTGATTTTTACATAAAAAATTGATTTTTATATTAATAAATACATAATAAAATGATTTTCGACAAAATGAATTCAACAATATGATACGGAACCGGGATTCTTTACCTAATAATTTTATATCAATGAAAATACTAGTTAATGTCCTTTTAACAATGTTTGGCTTCAGATATTCATGTGAAAATTTGTTTTCTTCAATGAACTTTGTTAAATCTTCTAATGAAAATAGACTTGATCGGGAATTAACTGCAAACTGTGTTAAACTAATGAATTCGAAATGTAAACCTGATATTAAAAAACTATCTAAAAATAAACAACAGATTTCTCATAACTATTTCCTAATCAATTTTGTTTTACATATATATGTATGTATAATAAACATTGTATATTTTAATAAATAATATATGTAATGTTAATATATTTCATAATATATATTCTATTTTAATTACTCCTCGTTCATTCAAAAACTTATTGTCATTTGCACCAAATGGTTAAGAATTTGTAACCCACTAAAAATTTTAAATCGCTAAGTCCACCCATTTTTACCTGTTAAGCCAACTGAATTTTAAAGATGTTTAGTATTAAAAAAAACAGTTAAAATTTTTTAAACTTAACTCTAGTTCCAATGGGTATTAGTGACCCACGAGCTAGTGCCAAAAAATATGAATAAAATTTGACCAAGGTCTTATAACGGTTCGCCATCTCTGGTGTATGCCATCATTATGCAGAGAAATTGGACAAGCATCAATTGGCCGCCGAGCTCCTTGGGTTGGATCACCTTCGATCTGCTGAATAGGAAAACATCACTATCACCCCCATTCAGATCATTAAGCGAATTTTTAGCAGTCAAGTGACGTATTTGATTCCGCAGGTTGTCCGTCTCATAAAATTGTATTTGGTCTGCCCAGCCTCAACTGTAACCGGCGAGTGTTCTTTCAGTCAACTGAAGCTTCTCAAAACTTTCATGAGTAGCACCATGCTCCAAGAGAGAACGAATCACCTTCTCGTTCTTGCAACATATCCTGAGAAGATGGACAATCTACAATTGAGGATTTGATTAATAAATTTATTCGTAAAAATGATACTCTTCGAAAGACGTTTGCTATAATTATTTATTAGTATTTGGATTTTGTTTTTTTTCATTGTGGTATCTGTCTACGACCCAGTAGATAAAATCGTAAAATCATACTGTATAATTTTGTAAGCACGATGATGTCAATAGGCGAAATTGATCAAACTAAAAATGCGATCTGCACATCTCGCCCTCGCTCCCCAATAATGGAAAGAGATCAACGCCACTGATATTCTGTTGAGTAAATTCATATTACAATAATAAACTTTGATGGCTATTGTAGAAGAGATTGCAATATTTTTTAACTTATTTGGATATTTATTCTTTACATGAACTTTAAAATATCGATATTTTCCCACTTTTGCAGTGAAAGAATAAAATTCTGCTGCATGGAAACAGTGAATAAATTTTTGGTTGTTCTTTCATACTCAAATTCATAAGAAAACATTTTCTATAAAACTTGAAAACATTCACGAAGATGAAATATATGTTTTAACACAAACAGTAAAAATTAAACAGGTAAGCTAACAAATATAAAACGACTGTGTTTCAATCAAATATCGTTTACTTAATCAGTTTAGAGAGTTTATGAGATGTCTCTCCAATGTATGTAGTGTTACAGCCATTAAAAGCATATTTATTAACAAGATCACAATATATACCGAGAAATGTCGCGAATTTTACATGATTGTGAAATAATTTTTAAGTTCATAGTATTTAGAATTACGTCTTTCAAAATTGATCCTTTAAAATGTTTAAATCCTTCTGAATAAGGAATCGATAAGATATATTGATTGAAATAAATTATAATTTATATTAGAGGACTTGGAAATCAAGAGCATTGTCGATTGGAGAATGGAATCAATATTGCAGAACATAATTTAAAATGTAAAAAAAATAATTAAAATGACTTTCGAATTCTGTGCAATCAATTTAAAATTATTAACAATAAGATGAATTGATCCGAAAATTAATATTTAAGCCTCACACTCAACCTTTCTGTTAAACGTTTTCAAATAGAACCGCAATTACATAACTGATTCAATAACTCAATCAGCACTTATTATCACCGAAAAATAAAGCATCGAAAAAAACGTCGAAAAAAATTTATTATTAATACATAAAACCAGCTAATTCCAAAATATATATTTCTGGATTTCTATTGGCTCGGACTATATAAAAAGCTATTAATATGAGTAAATTTCTGAAAGGCAATTTGGGAAAGACTCACCTGATTTTAAAAAGTTGAAAAAAATTCTTATATGTTGTTTATTAATTGTTCGGAGATTAAATTTCGAAAATAATTTTCATTTTCGGTGTACAAAATAATAATTTAACCCCTTTACCGTGGAAAAAAATTTTTTTTATTATTGCAACTAAATTGCTTTTCTCCAGTGGGCATACCTACACATACCTGTATGTATGCATAAATCTACACAAACTACACTATGCATAAATTATAATCATAATAAATAAAGATTTATCTGAAGACGAGTTAACTCGTGATGTACGGTTAAGCCCAACATTTCATATGACGAGTTAACTCGTGACACACGGTAAAGGGGTTAAGTATATTTAGAAATTTCATTAATTTACTTATTCATTAACTTATTCTTATTTATTCTTAAGCATTATTTATTAATACATCATTTCATTTAATGTTTTATTAAAACTTTTTTTCTGTTTTTTTCGATATTTTTTTCGGCGTTTTAGCGTGGTACCTGTTATCACATGCAAGCTTAAAAATTAATGTTAATTTAGAATAAAGAGGGAGGATAATCTACCGAAATTAATTACTTAAATAAATGTTGAAAAATGGTATTCAATATTTTTAATGATTTTAAACAATGTATCCAGAATTTAATTTGCTTTAATAGATTAAGAACTGAGAGTAAAAGTGGTCTCATAAATATAAATATGGATTCATCTCATTAATTGGGATCAGTCAAAAATATTGTTTTGAAAATTTGATACCTTTTTATACCATTACAATAGCAGAAATATAAATTTCAAAGTTTTCTTATTATTAATGAAGGTAACTTTTAAAGTTCTTTATGATATTAGTCATCATCTGATTCCACATCTATTTTATAAACATTTTAAAGTTGTATGTCAAATTAAAAATATATTTCTATAAATTTTCAGACCGTTTAAAGTCGTTAATCAACATCTAAGCACTAAAATATTGAGTGTATTTTAGTATCTTCAACTTATTGAATAATACTGTATTTTTTATTGAATACTGTATTTTTTATGTTAGTGGAAAAAAGAAAATTAGCGGAAACCGTTACAAATCTAGAATCGGAGAATTTTCAGTTAAAAGAACAACAAACAATGAACTTAAAAGAATGGAACAAAAAATATAATTTTACGGTTGAAGAATATGAAATTAAAATAAGAAAAATAATTAATCAAAATTTGGAAAAAGGTTTATATATTTTTTTTTAATTTAAATAATTTCCAACCTAAATATTTAAATGAGTTGAAGGATTTCAGTTACAGATTAATACTTGAAGAAAATAGCATCATGCGAAATGAATAGAATGTTTGACATACATTATTATACCGATTACAAATAAAAATCATCCTACCACCCATATTTTTGTATAACTTTGCTCAAAAATCGTAATGACATTTTTGAATATAATAAAGTTAAAATGCTTGATATAGGTTTTTCAGTCGTCTGGTCCTAACCTAACAGGCCATTTATGTACGAAATAATGAAAAAAGATGAAAATTTATTGCTTCATGAACAAGAAACAAGCGTCGGAAAATTAATTATAATTGTTCATTGAACGGAGATTTTTAATCTTCTTTTCTAATTTTACTCACAATTTCTATATTGATAATTTTTGAATTATCCAACCTCAAGACAGGAAGTTGTGCATTAATTAAGTTTTTGCATAATGCATCTTATAAAATAATCAGTAAGTAAATCATGCATAAAAATTTAGATTCAAAATAATTTACAAGTCATTTTGATAATAGCGAAAGTTAAATGATTATGAGCTATTTTAAAATTATTTTTATTTGCTTAACTGAAATATCAAAGTGTTTTGATCAAGAACCATGTACGTGGAGGGCCCAATAAGAACTTAGACTCGACAAGAAATATTTACTTCTTAAAAATGATTTTGCTGGTTATTATTCTTACATATTTGTAGGTAAATAAAAATGGTTTTGTTTTTATAAGCTACTTATGTATTGCACTATTTCATTATTTTATCGGAACATATCTGATAACGTTGAATGTCGATGCTTTATAAAGTTTTTACTTTTCAAGAAAACTAGCAGACAAGAAATTATTTTACAACTTTAGAACGTTTACAGGAGTAAGTTCCTATTACCGTTTATAAATGGATTCGTGATTTTAATAGTGGGCGCACTAGTGTTTTTGATTTTGAAAAACCTGGTAGACTCGTAGAAGTTGGAATTAAGAATAAAGAAATGCTACTGGAAATTAAAGTGGATTTCAGTACATCAGATGTCAAGCTTGCAATTCACAAATCGTTTTCAATTTTTTAAACATTTGGCCAATATTATATAATAAGATCTTAAATATAATAAATAAATAATTTTTTCCTTTTAAAATAACCTTATAAAAAGTAAAATAACATTAAAATAGTCACTGAAAAATATAGTAAACTAACAAATAGAGTAACTAACTAACTAAATTCTCAGAAAACCAAAGAATTTTGTGAAACAAAAGTGTATTTAATTAAACACATGATAAAGGCAAACAAATTTAAATTTACATAAATAAAACCTAAGGATATTATTTATTTAATTAAGCACTTGATAAAGCCGTGATTGACTGCCTCTGATTAGTGGATTTTATGCCCTCTAATATAGCACATGACATTTCACTTTTTATTTTCTCTTTAGAAAATGGCTCCACAATTTACTGATTTTCAATGCAGTGTTATTTCTCTTTTTAAAAAGAACACCCTACTTAAGGCTTATAAAAGTGCACCGATGTTCTTCCCCAGCTTTTCGCTGATATTTCTGAACATCAGTTTTATGCTGTGTGTAATAAACTAAGGAATATTGGTGTGACCGCTGCCCAAATGCGTAAGAAAGGAATAAGTAGAAAACGAAAACTTCACTCTCCAGTTAAACAAGCCGTGCTCAGAATGGCAGTAACTCCAGAGAACAGTCCTTGTCGTTGGCACAGCAGTCAACGACAAATCGCATCTGCATTGCAAATTTCAAAGGGATCAGTTTTCGATATTTTAAAGGAAAGTCGCTTAAAATGTTATCGTAGAATCAAATGTCATAAACTGACGGCCAATCATAAACAAAATTAGGGTTCAAAATGAACAGAACTCATTAATATATAATATGTTAATGAAAAGTGGAAAACCGTATGATTCTCAGATTAGGCTATCTTCAACATAACGCCTGATTTGAACAGACAGAATGAACACCTTTATCGAGCAGTCGAATTGGAATTTTTAATTTATTTTATTCATATTTGGAATTAAATTTATCTGATAAAGTTGAATATCGAGGCTTTATAAAACCTAATTTTAGAAATTTCAATATAAAATTATTTTAGATATTAAATAGTTTACATACTTTTAGAAGACAGTATTAACAAATCATGGGAACAAATAATTAAAAAGAAAGATGAAGAAATTAATATAATGCAAAAAGAAATGGAATTCAGAATTAAAGAATTTAATAATATTAAAGAAGAGATGAAAAATGAAGTCAGTATTTATTTCCTCTAAGTTCATTAATTTTATTTCACTACTTTTCATTAGATTAATATTTTTAATATGTTAAGCGTTGATTATTATTATTTGTACAGAATGCTATGTTTATTTATTTACACAAAAAAACTTGTTCTTAATATTTTAAAATCTAAAATCATCTGTTATTTTTTTATTATAAATTATTAATATTATTAATAGATATATTTTCTATTTTTTTCCAAATTGCGAGTTTCTAGTTACACATGCAGTTTACCATCTAGTTTTGAAATATTTCCAGTCTTACTAATTAAAATAATTGAAACTTTAATTCTGTTGAATTCGAAATTCAATATCCAATAATTTTAAACATTAGAAAAGAATTTCTAATGAGTTACTAGGGACAACATTACTAAGTCAGTTTATTTATATCCTAAAAAGTATCTTCTTTTTGTTGAAACGATTTAAATAGTTGTTACAAGTTCGATTTTGTGGTTTTATATTGTCTCAAAAATGACATTTATCCGCTTGTGTTAAAACAGAAAAGTGTTGAATTGATCCTCGCAAGATTGCGGTTTTCCAGCCGAAACTAAACCCGAGCGCCTCCATCGCGCACAAAAGCAGCCTTAGGCCCAGTCGGCTCAATTAATAGCCCTTACAGCGCTCTGCACGTCCTCGGTCAGCAGGACCAGCGGCATCTTCTCCAGGTGTGTTAATATGCACAACTATAGTACAAACTCTATTACTCGTCAACTTTGATCAGACAGTCCACTCCCGCACAGAGTGCAGCAATATTTATTTTGAAAACAAAAACCAAAGTGACGAAACACCGATTAAAATAAATGAAATTAATATCTCCACAAAAATACTCTAACATTTTTCAAAAAAAGCTTTAAAGTTTAAAGTAATTAATTTATTTAAAACTAAAATCGTCCCTTACCTTTTCTGTATGTTAGAAGACAAAGGTTCTGCACTAAAATATAATCAATAAACTAAACTACAGACACACATTCATCGTTTATATATCAAATAAAAGGAGAGTCAAAAGGTTAATCCTGTTCTCGACCCTGTAATAGTTATATAATTCAAATTTAGAAATATTCTAAATTTTTCGATTGTGTAATATTTATTTAATTAATTTTAATTTCATTTTGTAATATCTCACACTGTATAATAATTCATAATATATATAAAAACTACTAATTTATAAATAAAAATAATAATTTATATACCAGAACTATTTTTTTCTTTATAATAGGGTGATTCAAAAGTTTTTTCGTTGTTCCACTCATATATTCAAGATAACAAAGCCTGTAAACAGTACAAATTTATTCTTTGAAATACAGGCCTTTATTTTCAATGGTCTTCAACCATCTTTCAACCAGTTGCTCGATTCCACGGGTATACCAATCTGTCGTTTTGGAAGCAAAGAAATCGCGACACCCTTGCTTAACCTTTTCTACTGAATCAAACTGCCGCCCTTTGAGAAAATACAGCATTGCTCGAAAGGCAAGGACGGGACAGTAGGCAAAGTATGGCAAAACTTCGATCCCCTACAGCTCTTGCACTTTACCACAAGTCAAACGTGCAGTGTGTGCCAGAGCGTTGTTTGTTGTGATGAACTCGGTTGCGATTGGTCAATGCCGAATAACGCTCACAGAGAATGACGTAGATACTGTCCAGCAGATGAGTGTTGAGGTTGGCATTCCCAGTACGCCCCTCCGGAACCAGCTCGAAGTGGATCACCCTTCAAAATTCCACCATACACAAAGCATATCCATAACCCCAAACTCTAAAACTAACTCTTTAAAAATGAAATATTGATATTATTATTAATAATAAAAATTTGAAAAGTTATACTAAATTGATTTTTAGCAATGTAATTAGTAAGTAAGTGATAGAAATCGTCATTTATCAATTGAATTAATTTGTTATTAGTATTATCATAAAGTCTCTCGGAATTCCTTGTAGCAATCATCAAATCGACATTATTTGAAATCAATGTTGATTTAACAGTCTGTCGAGCAGCACAGTTTTCGGTCCATTTCATCGGCTTCCTGGCGTCCTTCTGTGAAGGCGCTGCACCGACAGAACCTTCTTTATGCGAGCTATCGCAGATTGATCACGTCCTTACTTTGATTTGCTCCGGTTCCTGCGCTATTTCACATTTTGATCATAGCATGACCGACAATATAACAAACAAACAAACACTAACCCAAATGAAAACGAGTTACAGTCTTTCACTAAATATTTTTGTTAATTTTATTTAATTAATTTAAATTTATTTTAAACAAAAAAATCATCCATTAAAAATATATTTAAGGACAATATATTTGGATGGATCAACGATCATCTTCAGGTCACTGATTAATAATTTAATTCACCTATATATAAATTCCAAAATAACGATAGTGTAATTGATTGCATGAAATCATACTAACTAACGGGTAAATAATAAAATATTCCTTAATTTAGTAAAATTTCCCTTAAATTAATAAATTGCCCATAACTTAGTAAAAAGTCCCTTGTTTTTAGTAAAATATCCCTAGAAATAGTAAATTAACAATTCTCAATAAACTGTTTGACTGCTGATTGGATATTGATTTTAGGGCAACGTGACCTAATTAACAATGCTTTACACGACACTCTCTCCCAATAACTGTCAAAATGTTTTAAACAGAATCTTGAAATTATCAATATTAATATCACATTTACATTTTCCTATGTTCTGTAATATTCCTCTTACTCGCTTTTCGACCATGTTCTTGAATTAGTTTCACAGAGATTACGGACAGTCTGTTCAATGAATGTGGCATTGCACCCATTACATTTACATTTAAAAAACAATATTAAGTATTATTAACATCTTAAAATAAGTATTTCTTCATATACAGTTAATGTTGTCATAAAAAGAGATAAACTGAAGGTTGGTCAAATTATTAAACAAATATCTATATTTAAACATGAAGAAATAGATCTTGTTGGCAACTATTTATCGAAAACTGCTTCACGAAGAATTTCACACATTCACGGGCAGTATAAGAATGCAAGCTCACTCAGAATATCAGTTTTGATTTTTTTAAAATTATTGATAGAAAAATTAACTTTTATTAGGTTGTTCGATATGAAACGGGTCAAAATTAAAGTAAAATGTAAATCGATTTTTTTTAAATAATAACATTTTATTTTTAATCAAAATATCCCCCCATGTTGTCAACACAC
>MQRK01243676.1:7046-17333 GCA_001938485.1 Girardia tigrina
ATATATATATATATATATTGTATATAAAATGAATTTCAATATTAAAATGAAAACCTATAGTTAAAACATAACATTAATAGTTACAAAAGTCATGAAATATATCCAAAAATTGATATATTTTAATAGACACACTTAACAGGGCGATGAATCTGAAATGTCACATTGATCAGATGTCAGTCTTTGGCATGTTACACGCAATACCAAGTTTAGTATCAATTCTGGCGCCTTTTGATCTATCTATATTTGATGAACGTTTTCTAGGAGGTCTGTCGTAATGTTTTGAGATCCTAAACCCATCATCTGTAATCTTTCAACCATCATAAAATTGATTGACGAGATAAACTGTTGGAGCGTTTCTATCATTGGTGGGAATGGTTGCATTTTCCGATTGATTTTTGGTGTTGATGAAGGAGGAAATAATAATAAACCTTCCATGGATTCATAGTTGATTGCCGCCATTGTGTTCAATGTCTATGATAAGGTTACTTTTTTATGAATAATAATTAATTTTTTACCTGCATATTAATCATTTGTTTTATTGCTGTCATGAGCTCATTTTCTTATTTCAACCGGATCTGTAGAAAGGCAGATGGATGCAGTTGTTCTATCCGATCTGTTATTCGTGAATTTTTTCTCATTTCAACTATATGATATTTCAGGTTTGGATTATTATATAAGAGAGACTGAATTAGGTCCATAGAGAATTTGTTGGTACGTATTTTATGTACTAATATGGCATTCTTCTTCAGCATTTTTAGTGTCGGTGTTCTCAATCCCTATGATGTAATTAGTGATGATGTAGATATTTTCCATGCAAAATTTTTTGCGAGGTTGAACTGGAGAACAGGAATTCTTCATAATTTTTCGACTTGATGTAGAGGTAACTGGATCTGACAGCGTTTCTGTCTGTGTGCTAATTGAACTGGATCTGGTTCCGTTTCTGTTTGTATACTGATTAAGCCTTTGTTTTATTTGAGAGCTATGTCATCATCTTCGTTTATTTTTTTGTAAATGAATGCCAATTTTATTCAAATTTTCAACCACTTTACACCAAAAACACAACGTCACAAAAATCGATTTCTATGCGTCTTTTCGAAAATCTAAGATAATATTCCGACTATTGACTTATGAGTCGTATACATGTGTTCAAACATATTTTTGAAATTTTGCTTTCTTCGACCTCTATACCCTACCGGCATTCTTCACTACATGTGGGCATTCTGCCTCACTTTCAATTATATTATATAAAAAACATGAATATATTACACTTTGCACAATTGTGAATTTATTGATTTTGCACAGTTGCACATGTGCAGTATTGATTAGTACGTTTTGCCATTTTTTCTGATTTTGAGGGTTTTTGAAGGTTTTTAATTTACAAACTTGCACATGTGCAAGTTATGATTAGCATATGTGCAGTATTTGTTAGCACAGTGCTGCACTGTGCATTTTTCTGTATAATTTTGATTGTTTTTACATGTTTTCGATGATTTTTCAGGTAATTTTCAGGGTTTTAAGGTAACGATGATGGTTTCTATGGTGTTTTCGATGACTATCAACGTGGTTTGATTGACTGTTGAGATGATTTCGATGATTTTTAGGGTCACGGTGACGGTTGTCATGGTGTTGTCAATGGTTGTCAACGTGATTTAAATGGATCGGAACCTTTGCTAGGGGACTACAGACTAATCAGAAGCGTTTTTGGGTGATCGCGACCGTTTCTAGGGTACCGGGAACCAACCAGAAGCGTTGCCAAGTAAACCAGAAGCTCTGCTATGGCCATCGCGACCGTTTCCATTGTTACGGTCACATCTCCCGAGGGATCATTTTGGGGAGAACATACATTTTTCTCCTACTTTCAAAGACTTGCATAAAAGTGGTATCTATATTCTGTAACTGTTATTGAACAAATAATAAATCGTTTATTTAGAATAGAGATAGTTAAAGAATCCATAAACTAGGTTTGTATAGAGGCGGATCTTTACTTTTCTAGGCACTCTAAATAGGGACGACCGATATTGATTTGTCACTGTTGTTTCAGTTATTAGATAAAGATTTTCATAAAAGAATAATTACTATAAAATAAAAAAATTTTTTTTAATGTAATATAAATACAAAATTTCCTTTTATTAAAATAAAAGTAATTCTTCGCAAATTCTCAATTTATAAAAAATATAATAAATAATACAAAAAAAGTTTCTAAATCAAATTTTACTGTTCGAATTATTAACTTGTTTCAATCAGTCCCCGAAATATCCCACACAAAGTAAATGATTATTCTAATAATAATTATATTTTATACTTTAACAAAAAATTTTTAAAAAAATAAAAAATAAATCATGAAAAATGTAAATGAAAAATCATTTTACGTACATCGGTAAATTAGGGAAATTAAAATTTCTGTGGATAAAAAATTTTTCTAATTAAAATTTCGATTAACACGATGGAAAATCGAGTGATTAATGTACAAATTGTTTTAATGAGACCAAGGTGAATTGCCACGATTAAAACAAACAAATGTGAAAAAGAATTTAAATAAAATTGAACAAATAAAATGTCAAGTATTTGAAATTATTTAACAATAATCATAATGGAAATAATAATTGTTAGGATTTTGGGGAGCTCATACAAATTTTTGAATTTTAATCTATCAAGGAAATTTTAAAAATATTTCATACATTAAAATTTAGCTAAAGAAATTTTACAGTAAAAAATGTTTTATAAATTAAAATATTAGAAAATTTTTGAGGTTGCAAATATTTAAAATTAAAATCTTAAATGTTAATTTTATTATTTAAAAATTATTATAAAAATGCAAATTGTAGAAGAAAGTTTAGGGAAAGATTTTTTAGGAGATATGTAAAACGATTAAAATAGAAAATTGATGAAATAAAATTTTTTTTAAATGAAAAGATTTGAACAAAATATTTAAAGGATAAATTTTTAATTAAAGAAATGGTTTAAAACTAATTTTGTAAATTCCAAAAAATAGAATTAATGAATTAAGTATTCGTATTTACATCACATGATCTTTGTAGAAAAGGTTTGTGCAAAAGAAAAATTGTTCCTCGAAAATATTTGTGTTATGACTTCAACTTTTGATATCTAACCTAACAATAATAATAAAAACTCTCTTAATAATTATTAAACTGTGCAAATAAAAAATAATATTTTATAAAATTCTGTGTACTCAGTTTAGTAATTATTTGAAGAGAGTAGCCTGTGAAGTACTATAATTTAGGTCTATAGATTCTAAGATTGATATGCAAACGGGTCTCTCGACAACCTCATTTAAGGACTTTAAATGACACAATTATTCATCGATTGCACAATCACTGTTTGTCTCTATAAGCAAATTTAAAATTAATATTTTCTGTTGACCTTGTTTTTTATAAATGACGTATTTATGTTTTTAATAATATTAATATTAATACTAACAACAACAATAATAATTCTCCAATATGTCGAAAAATAATTCAAATAACTCCATCTTTCTTTCAGAGCACTGATATAAATATTTATATTTAATTTTCCGTCCTCAATGTTTGGTGCCCCCCCTCCGGGAAGGCAGTTGCCGCATTTTAGTGGCTCATTGTAGAAATATAATTAACTTTCTAATGATTCTGCTGCAGCCACATAACAAAATTATGAATATAAAATTTACACTGGTCTTCTTTAAAGTTCCAGTTTCGGGGTTTATGGGCGCTGATTTAATTATTTGATATAAAATGTCAGTGGTCTCCGGTTATAATTTGATTGAGGCAATGTTGTTATCTTTACTATAATCGATACTGGCACTCTCCATTTTATCCCGCCATACAGAATCTCTTTTGATAAGTGGAAGAGAAATTAGATTTCCAATTTTTGTAACACAAAAATTGCGCCGGATAAAAGAAAAATATTTATGAGCCGCAATGAGAAAGAGTTTATTGAGACTTAAAATTAATTATGAAAAATAATCGTGATTGAATAAATTTGGAGACTTAGATTTCCCCCGGTAATGCATCTGAATTGGAGTAAACGTAGGCTGAGTCGTCGCGGCAGACCCGCGCGAGACCCGCGGAGGAATTTCGAGCAACTACTCTCACTCGCTAATTTTGTACGACTCTTGTTGATATTATGTTTTTGTAAATAAACGGTGTTTTAAATTTTGGTTTTTTTAAATTTATCTTAATACACACAAATTTATTAAGTATTTTTTTTATATCTAAAAGCTATTACTTTGAATTTATAAACTGTAAAGAAAAGAGTGTTTAGATGAAAGTGGGTTTATTTGTATGGACGGGCTCTTTATTGCAAAGGACTTAAAAGAAATCTGACCAAAGAAGGAAAGCATAGATCCGCGACCTCTATTTTTGCATGATGCACTTATTCTCCTTACTTACTGAACGAAGAATACAATCGATAAAGAAGGTTTTGTATTGGTTTCAAACTCCCTATACAGCCATGACCAGAATGACATTTACATTTTCTGGTTTAACAACTTGAAGAAACATCTTACCAAGATGACTGCACGATCCTTTCTATAAAACAAATGTCAATTTACTCCATAAACTCTTTTCATAGGGAATTGCTGAAGGAAGTGCCTAGCAGTAGTGCTCATTCGCAATTCATCATATTAAATAAAAAAATTTTACACATCGACTGATCATTTCGAATAGTCGGGTTTTTATAATTATCATATTCAATGTCTTTCAGACAATCGAAAATTCCCAAAAACAATTATTGGATAAAAAATCTTTATTATTAAAAATTTTAGATAAATTTCAATTTCGTTGTTTTACTCGACAAATAAATTACACAAATTCAAATCTTTAATAAAAAAATTATCGCCAATTTCTCTTTGTTATTTTCTGTTTTTCTGATAATTTGATCAATGTCTGATGTTCTTCATCCAAATTGCCATTCCAAACTCTGGTAAATAAATTGACCAACAAAGAGCATCTTAATCCAAATCAAATCGAGAATATCAACTTTGGAATTATCAATAAAATCGAAACTCAACTTAATCATTTGCAAAATATCTCCAAATCCGATGAAAATATTTTCCAAATCTCACAATTCTATCTCGAGTTAGTCTATCGATTGAAGCGCGATTATTGCGATATTTATACAAAATTGCATAATGAATCATCGAAGAACTGCCAATTTTCTAACAAACAGTTTGCAGAATCAATACATATTTTTACTGATTTAGTGATCAAATCATCGGTATCAATCTCGTCTGTGTAAGTTTAACGATTACAAGATCGTATCTTTAACGGCAATATATCGGAGACTTGGACAGTCCAATATAGTTTGGTTTGTGAAAAACAAAACTAAAGCCACTGTTCCATGAGATGCGAGTACATTGACTTTAGGAGTTTGTTGGGACGTAGTTTGACAGAGAATTGAGGACACTTAATGGCTACCGTTGGTAGAAAGTTGTCGAAAACGATGGACTGTACTTAGTTGATTAATTGCTATTTATTTAAAATAAATTCTTGCATAAAAATTGTATTTTTCATTCTTGACCGGGAACTTTTAGGACAACCTAATAAAGTAGGTCAACGACGCTAAAGATACATTTACCAAAGCGAATCCGCAGGATCACTTTGTTATATAATGTTTCAGATTCTCATATTACAAATTATTTCCAAAATTTCCAAATACATTTGAATTAAAAAAAATTATTTATATTTATAAAATTATACTTTTATCTAATTTTTTTAAAAAAATCTCAATGAAACAGACGATAAAAATTATAAATTTCCTGATGAATAATTTCTCATTAATTTATATTATTGCTTTTTATTGAAAAGTAAATTAAAAGATTATTAACTTAAAATATTATTTAAATGCAAAAAAACTATAATTAAAAATAATATAAATAAATAAACATAAATATTAAATTATGGAATTATGGTCGATCAAGGTCGGTCCCAGGGGACCCTCCTCTGAATTCCCGTACAATTTATCCCCCATTTGGAATTGTTCACAATTTATTCCCATTTTCATTAAAATATTCATGGGATTCTTTGTTTCCTTCGTTCGAGCTTCGTTAAAATTTTATTGGGCCACCATATATAAATAATAAAAAATTGATTGAAAGATACAAATAGTTTCAACAAAGAATTAATTTTTTATTAATAAATTTATTTCAACTAAAATTTATGTATCTTTAATGACCAACATATTTCAGCAAAATTAAACTTTAATTTCTTTTGTAATAAAATAAAAAATAATAAAAATTAGAAAAAAATTATATAAAAATATATTATCCGATAAATTTTATTATTAAAAAAAATAATCTTAGATTAATACATTAACATAATTAATAAATTTTATACATTATAAAATATCCATCTCAACGGGTTAAATTTTATTTGAAATCAAAAAAAATATCTTTAGAAATAATCATTTATAAATCAAATAAAACATTTCTTTTTAAAATAAAAATAAAATAAATTAAATTTATTAAAAATCAATTGAAACTGCTTAAGAAATTTTTAAAAAATCAGAAAAATATAAATATATTTTTGAACTAGTTAAATTTTAAAGATAAATATTTAAACATTTGTAAACATAGATGAAAAATGAGAAAAAAAACATTTTTAAAACTTTTTTTATTAACAAAAAATAACATATTTTTAAACAAGTTTTTGGAATAAATTTCCGAGGAACACTTAAAATTTATTCTCGCTATTAACAACACTAATTGCATTTTTAATACATTTATCGATATCACAACTCGAATAGCCAATATGACAATTCTCCACAAAACCTTCGTAGCTAGTCAACGTTCTTGATAAATAAATTTAAATCTATTTCTAAACGTCTTTGTGAGAAGTGGTTGCAACGTCTATATCAGAATTCTTTTTTTTAAAACACCTAAATTTATTACTATAACAATTCACATTTCTAAAACAAATTTTCCTGTTAATTTAATTTAATTATCTCGACCCAAATTCATCCATTAAATTCTTTTCGATTTAATTTTTGAAATCCTGAAAATTTATTTCAAAAAATTATTTAAACTTAATTTTCAAAATCAATTTTTAAAATTGCTCATTAAACATATTTTTATTTATAAATAAATATGTAATATTTTTGTTTTCTTGACATTTTTAATTTTAAGATATTTAATAGATACATTAAAGATATTTTTTATTTTTAAATAAATATTTTATTTTTTATGATTTTCTTTTATTATATTATTTTTAATTTTTTAAAATATTTAATAAGTAAATTAACGTAAAAATATTTTACCCTTTAAATTAAAAAATAATAAACTATTCAGGCGAGATAAAAATTTAAATTAACCCCTCATAGTCTTATTATTCAAATAAATTTAAATTACAGTTTAATTTACAATTCAATTACAAAATTATTCATAATTTAAACTATGAAGAACATTTAGACAAGTTTCGTTTTAATTTTTTTTACAATCGCATTTAGAGTCACAATTAAATCGTTTAAAATTTTAATATTAAAAATTTAAATAAAGTAAATAACTTTTAACTAATTTTTAAATAGATTATTTAAATGTTTTTTCTTTAAATAAAATCATTTTTAAAATAAAATTAATATACAGATAAAATTATTATTAAAATTATAAAATTAGAACTTTAAAAATAAAATCTGAAAATAATGAAAATTTTTTCAAATAATTGTTTATTAAAAAACATTAACAAAAATTTATCAATTAAGAACGATGTCTAATTCTAAAAGTTTGGTTGAGAGTTGTTCAAAGGACAATTCAAATTGTATTGAACATAAATGTTTGAAAGCCCATATTGGTGTTCTTAATAGATATGATGATTCAATCAACTGGTGATTGTTGTTCACCAGGTAAAAATTGAGATAATTCTGATAGAGTAAAAGTAGTTTTTGTAGCCGTGGACTTTGCGTGGAAAAGTTTCAATTTACTTGAAAGAATAAAAATATTAGGAAGCTGTATATGAAGTGAAACTAATTAGGGATAAGATAATGAGCAACAATAAATGTGCTCTGAGAAAGAGTGAAGTGAATAAATTATAAATCAAAGAAGATGATTCAAAAAAGTATAAACATACCGTGAAAAAATAGGTGAATGAAAAATTCGCGAACAGAGTCTACGATTGTACCAATAAGATTAAATTTCAACCACGATAATGTACATACTCAGTTAACACAAATCAGTTATCTCCAATGTAACAACACACCAACTTCCAATTGGGTTGGAGAATCACCATTCTAGGTTCAGCATACTAAAATCAACATATTACATAAATACACAGTTAAAATATTCCACACAATATTAAAATGAGTAATATAAAATAATAAAAAAATATTTAAAAATATTATTTTTTATTTAAATACGTACGAAAAATTCTAAAAATAATATGTTTTAATTAATTGTTTTTCAAAAAACAATAATTTAAATATATAAATTTTTGAACAAATTTTAACCGACTTTAATCATAATAATTTGAAAATAAAAGGAACCGTCAAATTAAATAAGAATTTCAAATTTCATTTTGTTCGAATTGAAATTTCTTTCAATTATATTTAGTGTGAAATTAAATTATGTGGTTGAAGTAAAAAGTTTATAAAATTCAATTTTTTGGAATATAATTTTATAAATGATTTACATTTTCTGGATTTCGAATTTTAATAACATTCGATTTTGTTTCCATAAAAATGGAATATTTGTCCTATTTTTCTAACATCATCATTATTTAATAATCGTATCATTCAGTAGCGTGCGGTCCATGCAAGCCTGGGAAGCATTGTCTTCCTTTGCAAAACTTGATTAAAATAAATTTAATTTTTACAATATAATTTAAAAAGTAATAATAATTTTTATAATTGTTATAATTATTTTTGCTGAAACATCGAAACGTTTAATCAGATATGATCTGAGTGCATCTTACATCTGGAAACAATAAATCTATTGCTTACTTCGAACCAATGAAACATAGCATGAACGCTTTGCGCGCGCACTGCACAAAGTGGTTTACCTCTGTCGCGCGCATTGGCAAGCGTAGAAGCCATTTAATGTATGCTTCCATATGATTTTTCACCAAAATAGTGAATTTTTATTAAATATTTATGTATACGTGCAATGCAAATTCAAAGGAAAATTATGTGGCAATGTGATTGGCTTATTGCTCCCCTTATGTCAAAACCCACTCCACAACCCTATCATTATTATCCGTGTCAAGATTTGCTTCTTCGCGACGTGCCTACATTTACTGGTATCTCACATAACATATGTAGTTCGCAAAATTTTAAATAGATACTTAAAGTTACATTAGAAAAATGAGTCCGGAAATCTAAAATATTAAAATGATTAAAATGAAATAATTAATAATTTATACAAATTCAGAAGTAGTAATTTTGAAATAAAAAATTGAAAATTTATTTTTGTTTTTGAGTAAAAAATAAAAAAAACTAAAAACTAAAAAAGTGTGTGAATTGAACGAAAATATTAGCATAAATAATTTAAAAATTATGTTGGCTCAGTTTAATAATTATTAAAAGAGAGTTATCTCTGAAGCACAATTTGTCATCTTTAAATCCTAAGATTAATGTGCAAACGGGTTTCTTTACAATGAAGACATTGAAAATCGTTTTTGTACACAATGGGTGCGAGTTATTTTCGATTAGGCTGGAGCTCTATCGATAGTTTGCAGACTCCATCCATATGGATAAACCGCTGATAAAGCCACATGCAGTGGTGCAAGAAAAGTCGACAGTGTTCATAGGATTTAATGAGGCGCCGCGAGTAGATTTCGAGAAATGTACGGCAGTCGCCGCAGAGGTTGTCATCCCAAGCTCGATGTGCTCATAGGGGAATTTTGTCTCCAGCTACTTGCACCTCGTGAGAACGTGGACCTTTAGTGTCCAATTTAAAGCTGTCCGCGACCATAATTTGTGACAACTAGGGCAATTGTGATTCGTTTTTGGCTCAAACATTTGTCGATTGGCTGTCCGAAGCAGCCTTGAGGAGTGTAGAAGCCGAGACGATAAGAAAGTCACCGGATTTCAATTTAAGTTCAGAATTACACTTATTGATTGACCAATTTTACACTTTGAAATCTCATACAAACTTAAAAAACTAAATATTTATTTTCGATATCTTTTCATAGATATATGTTAAGAGAACTCACACATTTGTCAGAACATTTATTATATTCACAATTTCTATCATCTTTATGATGATCAACAGTAAGGCTTTCACTAGATTCCATCAATCAATTTTTCAATATCTCTCATCATAATCTGAACTAACTTGAGAAAAATATTTTATTTAAAAATATTTAC
>MQRK01243680.1:0-13659 GCA_001938485.1 Girardia tigrina
GTCAAAAATAATAATAATAATTCAATTCTTGATGACAGAACACAAACACAAAACAATATTTCGTACGAGTTAACAGATTATAGTAAAAACTGTGAATCTCCAAAACGAACGAATGTTTAACTTTAAATTAAACCTTTTTCTCCCATACGGGATACTTACGGGAAAAATAATATTTTAATAAAATAAAAATAAAATAAACTTTGAATTTACGTTACTTGTTACGAAAATTCTTGTTAGGAAAATTTTCAGCAGATATTTTTTGGGCAAACTAAAACTAGATTTGCTGCTGTTTATATAGTAATTTTTATCAGCCTTGAAAATTGATGAAGTAAAACAAAGACTAAAATATCTATAATGTTAAATTCCAAATTTTGTTAACCTAAATATTATTTTTTTTAAAATTAATAATTTTACCAAAAGAATTATTTAAAATTTTTTCTACATAAAATTTTGTCAAAAGTGTTCATATGTATTTTTCGAAACCCTAACAAAAGTAGTGTTAACTATGAAAAACAATTTCCACCCCTATGGACACCTTACATTCACACAACGCATACATATACAAGCCAATATACATATATTACAAACTCCCTTTTCTTGATATTAATGGGGAAAATTAACATTAAGTTAGGGCTTTTATTATTGTGAGATATTATTCTCATTTGTTTTAATTCACTGAAACCGGTGATAGTTGCTGATTTAAATATAACTTTTGCGTTGTCTGCCGCTTGTTTCTCACAATTATAAAAGTTTATCTTTTTTGATTAATTATAGCACTATGCCAGAAAAAAGCGATTTGAGGAGTGTAAAACATCCAAGATAAATTGCACTAGTTGTAAGTCTGAAATCTGTCTGAAATCAATTGTCACTGGTGAGGACGAATGGCGTTCTCAATGTGACTCAAAATAAAAGCGTCACATAACCGAATGGAAATCGAAATCATCACTTAAGGTCAGAAAACACGAAAAGTTTCGTCAAAAATCAAAATAATATTTATAGTTTCCTTCAGTACAAAAGGCATCATCCACCGCGAATTCATTTTGAATGATCAGTTACTATTCAAAAATTTAGATATGCATAATAATCTTACTCGTCAAACTACATAATATCGTTTGAAACGTGAATTTCTCAATAATAAATACATTGACTTGCAGAATTTTATATAGTTATATACTTTAATGGGATAATAATATTATAAATTTTGTAATTTATCTGTTGTATCTACAAAAGTATTTACATTTAATTATATTTTCAAAGATGACTGTCTTAATTATCGGGAATTCAATCGGTATGATATATAATTGTCTGTATTAACAGAAAACGTTATAAATCATAAAAATATCTTTAAAATAGCTACCGAGTCTGAATACCGGCTATCGGTAGTCTACAAAATACCTGAAGCATCAGAATCTGGGAAAATATATAACTGATGACATAAATGAAGTAATTTGTGTCCCTATTGATGGATACCGGTGTAGACAATTTCAAGATTCAAAATTCTTGATATTAATTTAAAGAAATTCGTAAAAACAATTAAATTCTTTAAACTTTGACCATTAATAATTTTTTATTTTTTTTTAAAAATTAAAAAAAATTTTTTTTAAAAACAAATCGAGCTTAAAGCAGATAAATTGAATTTGAAACAAAATATGTTGGCATTGATAAAAAATAATTAACGTGCTCATATTTAGCTGCTATATATATATATCATAGTTTACTTACAATAGCAAGTAGTAAGTGATGGAAAAAGGCATTTCAACAAAGTAATTTGATTCACAAATTATTCATAAAAAAACCTAAAATTTAAAATCAAACTCAATGAGAATCTAAGTAAGCAAATGAGAAATTTTCTTCATTAAAAAATAGAAATCAAAGTAATAAGATCATTTTCAAGGTTATTTGGATATAAAGCACTGACTTTATTGGGTAAGAGTAATAAAATGAAGCAAATAAATTTTTTAATATTTATTCCTTTTCAGTTGATGCATTTTCACCTTACAAAAGACTTCAATTCATCTGAATTAAACAATTGTATTAATATTTGGGTAACAAAAGGCTAACAAAAGAAAGCTTATTGAAAAACTTTCAGGGGAAGTGTAAAAAACTTTTAAAAAGTTACTAAATTTTTAAAGTTTTTTCCACGGGTGGTTTAACGCCTATAAACTTTCTAGTATAAAATATATTTGAATGAATTGCTGAGGACAAATTGATTACATAAACACTAACTTTACTTTAGTTACTTTCTTTATTAAATTCATTTGTCCTGATGAGGATGGTTAAACAGTCAAAATTAATTAACAAGAAATAAATTTTAATTGGCATTATAATTTTTATTTAATTAGACAAATTTTGTACAAGTTTATTAAAAATATTTATTATTGCGATTGCTTTTGTTTTCAATATCGAATATTAATCAATGAGCTTAAGTGTTTTGAGACGAAAATTTGTCTCTTCTATGAAGGCGTTAAGGCACTGGTGGAAATAACATGTCTAGACAAGATTTAATATTGTTTTCCTTGGAAGAAAATATCTCATTTGGATGTTACTAACACCATCTCAAACCTAATATATCTACGTATATTGGTTATATATAGTTAATATTCCAATTTTTTGCAACGACATAAAACTTCAACGGGATTGATGCTACAATTTAGACAAACCTCCAATTTTAATATGAATACTCTTTAAAAATCATTTGTTGAGATTTAGGCTCAATAATAATAAAATAAAACATCAAAATTTGTATTAGTTTGAAGAGTAATTTCTTTATTCACAAATTCATATGTATGAATGCAGTAGGGAATTCATGTTATGGCATCTTTTTTGATTCTTTGGTACAAGTTGGAAGTTAATTATCTTTTAGTTTCTTTAAGGCGACCATGTTCTGTCTGCATGAGGGTGTTACATTTTGTTTATAATTATTTCTATGTTAAAAGTTTTATATTCAAAAGTAATATTGTTAAAAGCAATCATATAATTACTTATTATTATCATGTATATCCAATAATGAAGGATACCTGATGAGCATTGTGGATCCTGACACCGAGACAATTCGACTTGGTGTAGAGTTTAGAGTGATTTCTATCGGATATACAATCGTTAACGAAATGTGGATCTATCTCAATGATAACATAAATAGAAAAGGACTGATTGAACCTATTGCCAAAATAACTCTACCAACTATTCGTTCTTTAACTGCGGAGGATACTATCATATTCTCCTTTAAGGTAAGAAAATATGTCTTTTCGCTAACCGAAAAATAAGGAACTCTAATTGTTCTAGTTAACTGAAAATACAATCACCACGTGGCACGGGTGCCCTCAACAATTGTCGTATTTGTCCACTGAAACAATATCCAGATCCACGAAGGAAAATCATATGCCTCCCGGTGCTGCTTTTTATTTGTTTAGTGGGGGTCCCTCAGTCAAACAAACCTTTAGCGTAAGAACTTATCTGATTATATTTTTAAGATAAAATTTAATTTTTATTAATCAAGAAGATTATAATTATAAATAATTATTTTAATAGAATTTCTGTTTGCTATATTTTTATTTGATATTAATTTCTCTTTTAAATATTTACTTAAAACAGTTTGGTAAAGAGTCGTATGTCTTGTCGACATGAAATTTATCTTTAACTTTGCTATGATTAACCCTTGGATTTCCAAGGGTAAATATTTTTTCTCAGTTGTATTTTATACTTATCCACATTTAAAGAGAGACAATTTTCATAGAAGTATCTTTGGAAGTTCAAGTGAAAGAGTATTAAGTAAAAAACTGAATTTACGCTTTTTCTTATATTCCTTGAAGTACAAACGAGGATAAGGATCAAAAGACAAAGAGAACGAAAACTCAGAAAAGAAAGTCATAAAGATTAAATTTTAATGTATAAATCAAATATTTCTCTTGAATTAGAAATATTTTTTTACATTAAGGGGGGCAGAAAGTATATTAAATGTCCTTAGTGGTGCATTTTGTAGAAGTTCGGTAATTATTTCTCATTTGTTATTATTAATAATAATATTGTAAATTATATAAATTAAAATTAAAAAAAAGAAAGAAAACTCTTATGAATTATTTTATATCTTACTTAATAAAAGAAATGTTGTGTTTGACAGAAAATTTTATATAAAAGAATTTGTATAAATGTTTTGTTTTAATATGTCAAGTTGATTGAATTCTATCTTAATCTAAATAAAATCGATTATAGTTCTTGAATTATCTTATATTCTATATTAATTGAAAATAAGTATGTCGTGTGTAAATCAGTCTCGATGTGTTTACAATGGATCGAGATTTGCAAATCCAGAGATAGATCCAAAACTTGAATGTGTAGATAATCCGTTTGCTGTCTGAGAGTTTAATGTTGTGACTTGTCTTGAGAGATGACACAAAATGAATATATCGACAATGAGGTAGAGTAACATACTCATATATTAAAATATGACTTTTCGAAGTAGATCGATTTAATTTAAGTGAATGGAAACCCGCTCGCATTAGAGCGAAAATTATCGATTGGTGTTTGATTATTAACAAATGGGGCGCATTCTTATGGGCCCGAATGCTGACAGCTGCCCCCATCGGAAAAAGTAATTTGAAAGGGTTTCCACATTTTTATCCAATTGTTTTTATTTAAATAAAAAATTAATGATCAAATTCTATTTTTATTTATATAATTATGTTTTTTAAAGAAAATCAATTTTGATCTTAGAATTGTTTTTCAATATGACTAACTTTAAAGTTATAAATCAGTATTCAAGCCATTGTACAATATTTTTGTCTTGTCTTGGGAGGAATGTCAATGGGGGGATCAAAATAATTTGATTAACGTTTAATATTTTGAAAGTTAATAAATGTCAGAGACGGCAGTTGAATTTGAAGACAAATTATAATCTCGAAGATCGTTCTTGATCTAGAAGATCTCTTACTCTAGATAATGAATCGGTATTAATGATGCTTTTATGAATCCTGTTTAATCACATTAAAAATAATACGTACTTGAATTAGGAGCACAATATCAATCATTAACTTAAACTGTACATGATTACTTACATGAGAATGTTCTTAAACAGAATGTATAGATACTACATGAACTGCCATACATCACTGTAGCACATAGAACAACGAATTTGTCATTCTTTTTTCATCAGATAAGAAATGATCCTTTTTGAAGATAAATCAAAACAGTTTTGAAAAAGGGTCTTGTGTAATACTGTTGTAAAGAATGGTTCCAAGTAAAAAGAGCCGACAAGAAAAATAGAATAAAATTTTACTAAATACTGTTTAAATAAAAAAGAATATAACGAAATTATTTTTTTGATATTTTACTAATTACTTTTAACTTCGTTTTTCTAAAAAATTGTAATCATAGATTACCAGCAATTCCTTTTAAGTAAAATATTTTATCTTCTAATTCATCAAATTGCTCAAAACGAGTTTTGATTCTTTCAAATACATCTTTGTAAAATTTCCTTTGTGTGCTGCCAGTTTGTCCAGAATTTGCAAGAGTAATATCCAGTTTGTGAATACTATGCTCTTTTTTTAAACATACAATAAATCTCCATATGTTTTCATGACAAACACCAACAGAAGTTGCAAAAGCTCTATGTCATCCTTCCCAATTATTATTTGTCCTGGTCAAGTCTCTCATGATAGCATAGTATGCATTCCAGATCTCTACAGGAAATATAGGCAAACGCTGACTTTCACCTCTTTGTCTTCCAATCTATGCGTCTTCAAAATAATCTAGAAGAGGTTGTAGCAGGATCTCATTTTGTCGATAAAAGCAGTTTCTATAATGCTCCTGTTAGCTGATACGACTCCTCCGATTTGCAAATAACTTAATACAGTTAACATTTTAAAATACAATATAAAGTCGAAATCATTGTCATATTGTTGACGAATATTACTATCTTAATATTAATATCTTTCCCCAAACATCTTGCTAAAAGTGAAACAAACATCCCAACTGAGTAACTAATGGGAAATGTAGAATTGCTGAAGTTAATGAGTGCTGACTCGTCATCGGACATAATTATTTGTAGGTGAAATCTTCTAAAGGTTTTTGAAATTTCAAACATACTATTTTTATGTAACTTCATTCTTTCTTGATAAAAGAAAGTATACTAACTGAGCAAATACATTATTATCTATTGCATGAATTGTATACAGCTGTTTAAAAATAATAATTACCGTCTTAAAAGTATCATTCATGCACCAATCGACAGTTAAGATTTGTCTGGGTTTAGAACATTATCATTCCTTTGTCGAAATTACTATACAGCAAAAAGTTTTCACCGTCTGGTGTGAGAGTGGGTTGCGCTGTTGCGATGCTCTAGCGTTAAAGGGTAGACTCTGGGTCGGGGGGATAAACAAAATTACATCTCACTTGATAAACTCGCATCTACTCGGCCACTCGGCTCGCTGTTTTTGTCTCTCTCTTTGTCGTCGTCGTCTTCGACCGCAGATAATATTGCAACGGATTCAGCCACAAATCGTACTTGATCACCTCGCCCTACTTGACCATCGAATTGGCGATATCCGACGTAATCCACTACCCGCTGGTAGAATATTTTTTAAAAAAATACACAATAATAAATATTTTTAAAATTTTATAAGTTGATTGCATCTTATTTAAATGAAATAAATTAATTTTATGGGTAATAAAATTTTTAAAAGCATTCTAATAATAAAAAAGTTTTAATTAAAAAGAAAAGTTCAAAAATATGTTATCGAATATAACAAATTATTTTTTAAAGTTTTTACACATTCATTAGATTTTATTTAATGGAATAAATTAATTTTATTTATCATATAATTTTTAAAAATCAATTTTAAAAAATAATAAAAATTTGATATAGTAAAAAGTCAAAAATAAGTTATAGAATATAATAAATTATTTTTTAAAGTTTAAAATGTTTTTTTTACAAATTGAAAGTAAAATAAAATTTATGAGGCGAGTTGAAGATTTTAATTAACGGAAATTTGTTTGAAAATTGGGAGTTGTCATATTAATAAATTTTGGTGTTAAAAATGAATTCTGATATTGATGTTGCAACCACTTCTCACACGGATAACAAGTCATTTTGATCTCCAACTCGCTGACGTGAATCGATTTCGTGATAGTCGAGTTCGAGAAATAATCATTCCGAGAAAACGTCAAAATAATTTTGAAAACCGTTTCAAAATCGTCGAATTTTTCGACATCGAGACTAGAGTGAAGTAGATCTTTGTCGTGTTCGATGATGAGTGTCATCACTTGGGGATGATATCTCTGCGCGTTGATCCAGAAATTCTGGATCGCTTTCATTAGATTCGCCTATTGCTGAAATAGCGGGAGTCGTTTTTGATGGAATTTCTTTCCCCCCTCGAGAATTCATTCGCTCGCTTGTTCGTCGAGATCAGTTTGGACTGTAGTTATCTTTTTTAATTCTTTGTCATTGCTTTCTGTTTTCTGTATTTTCGGTGCAGACGCCATACTTTCTCTTTCGATTTCATCGGCTGAAATTTTTGAAATGCTTTAGTGATCTCTGCAATCCATTTTACAATCGGACATATTTGGTTGTCTAAAAAATAATGTCGTTTTTTAACCTTAATCTTTAAAGACAAATATCTCAGTGTAGAATCAACTTTATAAATCAACTTTTTAGAATCAACTTTGTAAAATGGCGACTCAAATTTTCCAAAACAAAAAATAATTACGCCGAAAATAAAAATTGACTTGAATAAACAAAAATAAAATTTATACAGAAACGTTCGATCGATCAATTCGAATAAAATTAACACAATGCCACACAAGAAAAACCGGCCAATTAGAAATGGCCTCATCAAAAGATGTTTATTAATTTGGCTACCATACCTTTTATTAATTGTTAATAAGTTTTTTTGTGCTTAATATTTTAATTATTATTTTTTTTTGATAACAATTAATTTAATTATAAATAAAACAACAGTAACAAATATGATCAATTTTAAACTCATTTTAAACAATCGACTTGTTTATAATTTACAACGTGAGAAAACGAATCTTTAATGTAATAAACTTAACTCGATCAAAATAATAAATCAAATAGTTATTGTATAAAAATAAAGTCAAATCGATGATTATCAAATTTACCAAATAGAATTTAAAACCGTGTCGATCATCTATAGATATTTGTATTTAATAACAAATTACAGGCAGAGAAGTAAAATAATCTCTGTCTTTAAAGTTCGCGCTCGCAATCAACTCAATTTGACACGATAAACTAACACTTCATAATTCCAGTTTATTCATCGTCATCACAATATTGATTCGGTTAAATTTATTCATAATTGAACTTTGATGGAACGTGTAAAGAATTCGTTGAAAATTTTTAAATCTTCCTTTAATTTGGAAATCAATATTCACAATGGCAATATTTTTTTACGAATATTTAGAGCTTTTCAACACAGTTTAAGGTTCACATAATTTTCCATTTTTAGCTTGAATTATTGCTTTATTATTGCGAGTTGTAGCAATAAGTGGATGTTGAGAACCTATCAAGCTTTCTCGAATGTCCAAAGACTTGTTTAACAAATTAACTTTTTCCACATAATTTCCTTGATCTTCACATTTTGGATTGATTTAATGACAAGCACTTCATCTAGCACTCGAAAATTCACTCCTGTGAATTTATCTTTCTCTCGCTCTTTTCCTCCTCTTCGTTTAAAACTTCAGTACTTGCAAAACTCCGGTAAAATTTTTTTTGTCACCAGGAATTGCAATCATCACGAGATCCGCTAGACTATATGTAAAACTTGAATAGGAATTATTTTGCTTTCTCGAAATCTGTATATTACGAGTCAATTGTTGGCGGTTCACAAGCTTTCCTATTGCAGCTACTGACTTGGTCTTTGCGCATGAGCGAGACACGATTAAGTGAAGAGCAATCTGATAACGTGTTTTTGCTAATTGAAAACTTTTACCAATACCCCGCTTTTGGGTAACGGTCACGAAACCGTTTGATACCAATCAAGGTTTCTGCAATCAACTGATGTAGCGCATCGTGACATTGAATTGCTTTGCTGGCTTCTTGACCTTCAATATTGGACACGCCGTGATTCTGATTGTTTGATCTTGAGTCCACCACAGTAGCATTCTCCGTCTTACATGTATCTCAGTAGCATTTTTTGTTTTCCACATATCTCCAATATGAGATGCTGTTTTTTCCTAATTTTTAAGGTAAACGAATCTCAAATGCACGAGAAGATTCTTTCCCTTTTGACTTTTGATGAAATATAACGGCATTGACTTCCTTAACAAAGTAAGAGATACATAATAATAATAAATAATAACTATATAATAATAAAAATAATAAAATTTTAATAAACTTTATTGGGTCAAGTAATTAAAATAATCCTCAAATTAACACATGTAAATATATTAATCCTTCAAATTACATCAGTAAATAAATTATATACACAAATTTCAAGGTTTTTAATATTCTTTTTTCTTTGTTGGCTCTTTTTTCTTTGGCTCGTTACATGATACGGTAAAGAATATCTAGGAAGTAACAATTGTAAGAGATTTTCTAGAGAAGTAGTAGTAAAGAAATTTGTGTGTGTGTTGACCGATAGTTGTAGTAATTCCTAGCTTTTATTACCAATATTGTAAGTTAAATAAATGAATTATTAGATTAAATAAACACATTAAAGATATTACAAAGAGAAATAGAAGAATTAGCTTACATAACGTAACAAAACAGTCGAGTAGTGAGAGAGATAAGGAAATAAATAGTTTTTACATTATTCGGATTGAATAACGAAATAGTTGTGTAGTTCACGGTTTAAATTCACTTGAATATATGTTCTGATCGAATAAACATTCATGTTGTTCGCGATGGTTATCTAGTAATATTGATGGCTGTAGGAAATTTGCAACAAATTCTTGTTATTTAGAATGATTGTGCACAATTACATAAAATTATAACATGGAAGAATTTGTGGAATTGGGAAGATTGAATTTGATTAAAATTTGCACAATTAAACTAAAATTATTCTGCAAACGCTATTTTTAAATTTTGAAAATCATTGATCTGAAAATAATTAAAGTTTTTTCCGTTTCCAAAACTTTTAGACCAATCTTAAAGGTCCCATACCATTAATACCTAATCACTAACGGACTAATAATTTCGTAAGTAACAGTTAAAATAAACAAATATAAATCTAACAAGTAAACTTAGAATTTTTAATATATGTGAGAACCATCTTTTAGACGCAGTCATTTAACAAAATAAGAACTAAAACAATTTATTTTACTTTATAATTACATTATTTACCTATTTTTTTATTTTCTAGGGAAAAGTCTATAGTCTTCGGTTCTATACGACTGCTACGGGAATTGATGAATACTGCTCTTCAGTTGAAATTCAGGTTTTCAATCATTTTTTCAGTTATTTATTATTTTTTGTATTTGTTTTGATATTTATCAGTTTTAATAGATCCAGCATTCATTAATTAGCTCTTAGTTATAACTAAGCTAGCAAAGATTCCATGAAAGAATGTCACCTTATTACTATAACCTGTTCTGTGAGCAATATACACTTTCAATATTTGTAACCAGAATGCATTACTATATTTCCCTGATTGAGATGATTGATTGAGTTCAGAAAATGCTTTTAAATCTATTTGTTCTGCTGTAAAATTTATTCTAAGAGAACAAAGTGTGAAAAATGTTTCACCTAATCGATTTGACGGACCAAAATGTTCTCTTCAAATTTTGGTGGGCCTACTAAGACTTTGTTGTGAACATAAACATAATAACAATTCTGTGAAAAAATGCAAAAAATAGGTAAAAGAAATACTAAAAAGCAGTCAAACATGTTTATCATGTGAAAAATACATAGAAATGTTAAGAAGAAATATTGAACTGCTTCTTTTCAACCAGGTGGTCTATGTTTGCAGATAGATGATACAACAACTCGTACACAGTTTTCCAAATGTATGAGTATTAGCCTTTATCCATTGTTGCTTTTAGTTACTTTAATTTTGGAAATAATTGTTTGCGAACATAAATGCTACCGAATAAGAATTCCATGACTTACAAATAATTATCTAATAAAATAATAATGAACCTACAGATGTTCAAGATCAAGATCAATAGTGAAACACTTTTAGTTGCAGTTGAGAAATTGGATATATTCTAATTGTATCTTAATCAGAAAGATTTTAAATATTTCGAAATTCTGATTTAAAATCATTAGATAATGTCATTAACTTAAAAATAATATCCCGTACCCAAATAAGTTAAAAGTACGTTTGTCAATAAATTTTTAACGAATTTCGGATTGGGTTCAGAACTCCTTTACCAGTATAAACGTAACTTATATAATGTTACATACATAGGAAAGTCTTCCCGTCCTCTCTAAGAGAGATTGCAAGAACAAAGTCGTAATAAAGATGGTAGAAATATATATAGGTCTAGAAAATATTGTAAAGGGTATAGAAATACTCAAGTGCATTTAATTTAAGAATTATTGAAAGACAATGCTACGTTAAGCGTTTTATGTAAGATCTTTCGATCACAAACTTAATGTGAAAAATTCAATTATTGATAAATCGTCAGAAATTGTTTTTTCAATAAAGGAGTGAGAAGGATGAGAGATCTCGATTAATATAAATAACAATAAAAAAATGTAAATAATAATAATTTTGAATCCCGAACATGTTTTCTATCGGTTATTCTGTCGAAAATCTTTCAGATGGAATTGATAATTTCTCCAACTATAATTTTGTTTTTTTGTAATAGGCTATACCTTCCCAGTGTATGCCATTAATATCTGTTAAAAGAGTTTAACTCAAATCGAAATATCTATTAATTCACCCTTAAACTGCTGTACGTTTTTAATAAGAATGATATTAATTAAACTAAAAAAATTTATTAAATAATAAAAGATTAACCAAACAGATATATCAATGATCGCAATTATTAATAAAAAGAAGGTGGATATTTGGAAACTATTTAACCAGTAAATAAAGTTACTTTAGTCTTCTGGTTCACTTAGATTAGATTTGAAATAGATTAAATATAGTGAAGTTCAAATTTCGTCGTTGTAATATTTTTTCGTATTCTGATTTCTTTAGATTTTTTTGCTGACTAATAATTGACAGAAAATTATCACAAAAAATATTGTCCTTGAATCGAAAACAATTGTACGCAATAAATAGAGTTATTTTCTAAATTAATTCAGTATACCTAGTAGTTGATCTATTTGTTCTATATTCCAAATTGCGTGAGATATTTTTTGTTGGTAGATTAGATAGATGGTCGTATAATATTCAATTAATGAATTAAATTTTTAAAATTTCCAATAAAATTTAAAATCAATATTGCCACATATATTATTTTAATTATAATAATTTAATAAATACCTAATAATAATGATAATAATATTAGTAGGAGGACAGTAGGACACTATAATATCTTTAAAAACTCAGTTCTTCAATTAAATAAGTTTTCGTACATATATCACTGGTGTAATGTGTCATTAACCTTTCATCAAATACCTGGGAACACCATATAAAGTTAAAAAACTTTCACTTAATTCTAGGATGAACGAAATCTTCCGAGTTTACTCAGATATTTTCAAAAAAATCTATAAACTTGAAAAACAATGTTTGGTTTTTAAATTTTTATAGCTCTAGAACGTCCTTCAATCCGGCTGTAAAGAACTGATCAGTAGTTCATCTTTTCAATATTCAAGTTATATGTCTAAGCACCATTTACTTTCTTTAATAAGATTTAATTTTTATGATTAAACTATTTTGTTTGATTTCTTCAAATTAGTTTAGAATTCTTATTAGATTAAATATCAAATTAATTCATTTAAAATACCAATAAGTATTTATAATTAAAAATTTTTAATAAAAATTATTTTAATATTCCGAATACTTATGAACTTGGGTAGTAATATTCATTAACTATTTATCTTAACTGACATTGCGTTATTAAGTTATCATATACAGTACGCCCCGCATTGCACGGGTAAATGTTTTAAATTTCTTTTCTAAGCTACTCAATTTTTAGAATTTTTATTTAAAATCCGCGCAAATAGAAACTTTACCAACGCAGTCTACAACTTAGTCGTAAAAAATCAACCACCCACAAAGACCCACGCAATGCGAGATTTTGCCGTTCTTGATTTATCAAATTTGCCGATCTAAAAATGCATTAGTTCTTAAAGTGCATGCTTGCCGATCTTTTTTTTAACCCTCCAAATCAATTTAATAAATAAATACTGTGAGGTCCAATCGTTAATAACAAGTTTTCATTCGATAATAACGAAACTTGTTTTAACGAGGACTTTACAGTATCTGTTACTATGTATATTTAATAATAATAAATTTTGGCAAAGATATCAGGTAACTAATATCTTGTAACATTATTTTTTTACATAATAATTTTTTTGTAAATATTATTTTTATTAAATTTAAAAATATAATAAATACGAAATGTCTTAAGTAAAATTTTATCAAACAACAGGAATTAAGATAAAATTTTATTTTATACAAAAAAGTATTATTTATATTTAATCACCAAAAATGTCCAGTTTAGCAATGCATCGACCAAGAAAGGTCTTACAATGCCTATAATATGGCCTAAGGTCCGAATAATCCACCTTCAGCAATTCTTGTGAAATTG
>MQRK01243681.1:0-18764 GCA_001938485.1 Girardia tigrina
CATTGTTATTTATGGTTTCGGTGCATAAGAGTAATCATTTTAAGGTAAAAGAGATTTTGGCGGATGATGATACTGGTTTAGAGATCGTGAGAGCTGTTGTGAGATAAAATCAAATATATTTGTAAACAACAACGCTGCGTTCTGATGATTTAGATTCAAGAGAGAAAAGAAAATTGTAATTATAAATAAGAAATATCGGATTGTTAATATATATTTAATATTTATAAATACCGATTAAAATTTTGTGTCACTACATCCTGATTACTACGAACGTTTATTTTCACGAATTTCTGATTATTGCTTATCACTCCAGCTTTAAAAGATTTTATTCGAGTTAAGACATTGATATTGTTTATAATTGTACATCGGTAATTATTATATTTGTTTATTTGTTAAAGAAAGGAAATAAACATTTATCATTAAAGTTTGATTGTTAGAATTATTTTTTTACTAAGTTCAACCAATTAAACGATTGGGTTAACTTAGTACATTATTTAATTCGTGTGATAACTTATTTGTTATACTAAATAGGTTTAAATAAATACGTTATAATAAATAGGTTTATCACAGTATTAAAAAACAGTTAAAATTTTTAAACTTAACTCAGGTGTAAATGGGCATTAGTGACCCACAAGCTAGTACCAAAAAAATATGAATAAAAATAGACCCGTCTTAAAAAGGTTCACATCCCTGACCTATAACATATTAGGTTGTTTAAAAAATAATGTCGTTTTTTGAATGGTCCTGATTTTTGATCATGTTTTGAAATAAGTCTTTATTATTTATTTATGTTTTATATATAATTTTAAAGCTTATAAAAAACTTTATTTCTATGATACTTTGTTTAAATATTAACTTTAAAATACCGTGTTTATTTAAATAGTTATCAATATGCAAAAAGCGCAATTACGAGCAATTTTTTATATGAATTTAAACTTGGCCACAAAGCATCGAAGGCTACAAAAACAAAGAAGGCTTTCAAAGACCGTCTTCGCAAAAAATGGATTGAGTGGATGACATCAAGTTCCGCAACACTAACAAAAGGAGGCAACTTAATGAAAGCAGATATTATTGTTGTTGTTGCCTGGATGTGATTCTATACCGACCGAGATGGTAACGGTGCATTGGGCGATGGAACCACAGATGAACGTATGTTACAACGTTGGTTCAAAAAATTTCAAGGAGATGAGACCCTGCTATTGAAAATGAAAATTTTAAGGCTCTAGTAGAAGCAAATCCACGTACAACAGTTCGAGAGGAACTAGGTGTCACGATAAAAACAATTTCAAACCATCTGCGTGACATTGGGAAATCAAAAAAACAGGATAAATGGATTCCATACGAATTAAATGACAATCAAAAAATGCGTCATTTTGAGACATCGTCTTTACTTTTGTGGAACAAGAAATATCCATTTCTGGACCGAATTGTAACGTGTGATGAAAAGTGAATTCTCTACGACAATCGGAGACGTTCTCAATGGTTGAACCACGATCAAGCTCCGCAACCATTTCCGAGGTCGAAATTGTATGGTGATTGGTTGGTGGTCTGCATCCGGTGTTATACATCATCGCTTCCTAAATTCAGGAGAAACAACTACGGCAGAGAGATACTGTTAGGAAATTGTCAAAATGAACCAGAAATGCTTGGCCACACATTGCACGTCTGGCAATGCATCTGTTGAACGAACTTGGCTACAAAACTTGGAGTCATCCACCATATTTACCTGGCCTCTCGCCTACTGATTATAACATTTTCAAACATATTGACATTTTCTTCCAGAAATACTTCAAAATTCAATGGGATGCTAAAACTGCCTTCAACGATTTCATCACCTCCAGAAAGCCAGAATTTTATGCAACCGGAATAAATAAACTTGTGCAACGTTGGCAAAAGTGTATTGACGCTAACGGTTTTTATTTTGATTAATAAAGTTGAATCTACGCTGAGATATTTTTCTTTAAATATTAATGTTAAAAAACGACATTATTGTTAAACAACCTAATACAATCCGTGGAAGAGTGAATTTATCGAATTTTAGAGTGTAAGATTAATATCTTTGAATTCGTTCTTTTACACTAACCAAGTATGACTATGGAATATTTAAATCAAGAATACAGTAACTCCATAGTTGAAGTTATACGGTTAATAACTACTAATTATCAAAGAAAAAATTTTATTAATAAACTCATATCCATTTCAAACATTAGTTTATCAAGATTCACCATTGGAAGTTAAATTTGATCTGTTAATTCAGTTTAATCATTAAGAATACAACATGTATGGATTGATATGTTATTTTAAATTACTATGATGGAAGTTCATGTAATTGATATATACAAAGAGAAATCGAATTTGTTGGTTTTCAAATTTTTTTATTATTATTTTTAATTGTGACAAATTCCACAAAAAATACACTATCTTACATGCAAACACACAAACGCATATCGAACAATTATCCAATTAAATTTTTAATTTTATACTCAAGACACATTTCGATAAATCGACAGACAATTCCCACATTTTCACGCACCATACACACAAACACACACATAAATGCATTCATTCAATTGATATATTTTTTTCGATAATTACATAATTAACACATCAAAACAATCGATTGATTTATTCTTTTTATTTTATTTATATGGTGATTACAACTCACCAATTCAAATTAGAACACTTATAAATGTTTTTACACTTTCATATTTTTATATTTTTTTGATTAATTAATTTAATTATTTATTTAAGTTATTTATTTAACTTCTTTTACTTTATTTAAATTAACTTTATTTAATTAATTATTTTTATTTTCATTATTTATATTATTTAATTCTTTTATATATTTTCCCTAAAACTGGCAAATGTTCGGTCAAACCGATTAATTTCCGCTCCAGATATTTTAAACAGTTTTTGGCTACTTAAACTTTAAACATTTAGCAAAAAACTTGACGTTCGCAACTTAGGTTGATTCAAGACTTGATAACTAGATATAATTCTTCGGTTGACATCTTAGAGCGTTTATTGGAACAGAAACGTTCTATTTTTGCAGTTCCGGTCATATACAAAAAAGGTTATTACATATTTCCAATTTAACTTTCTCAAAATGATTTGGAACTAATTTGAACATTAACATCAATTCTAAAACCTTGGAAATTAATAATAGAAGCATGCGTGGAGTAAAATATGTTAATATTATTTGTGTTCATCAGGTAATAGACGAATATGTCGTCAATACAAATCTTGTAAGACTATTCAAATCTGCAGTGTCAGAAACCACTGTGTATTCACTGCACATCATATACTTGTCCATTATGTTGACACTATGTACATATGAAATCTTTTCTTTATTGTATTTAATAAAGTGGCTGATTCGTCCTTTTGGACGCCAGTGTTATTTTAGGTGTTATGTTCAGGTCAAAGAGCATAAAAAACAATTTAATTTTTAATACAGCATTAGAAAGAGCATAAAAGGTTAGGCAAATTCAAAAGTTTCAGTTTTTCCTATTATATTAAAGTGGGGAGTAAGATTTGAAATTTGTATGTGGTCGATTCGACCACTGCTTGTATTTAAGGGTTAATATTTGATTCTAAAGTCTTTCATTCCAGATAATTAATAATTTTCAAAACATTCTACATCAGCAAAAGAATCTTGAATTAATACATATAATTAATGTAAGTGATAATTTTGAAGAATATGAGTTCTCAACTAAGTTTACAAAACTCACCCATTAACGAGTTGATATCAAAACTTTCTGGAAAAACAAATTCCACAAATAATTCAGAAAGTGTAAATTCTGAATGTATAAATCAATTGAAGTATTCCCTTATGGAGCCGCAGAATCAAAATGCGTGTCCGGAATTCAAAATGTTATCGTTTATTACATTACGTATCTGTTATTTAATTTATTATATATATTTAGATTCAAATTATCGCTCTCTTTTTCTCTCATCTCGAGAATTAAAAGAAAGATTTTTATCTGTTGAAGGACAATCTGTGTTATTTTTATTCTTTTTGGTGTTATATAATTGTATATATGTATATTGTATATGAATGATATTAAATTAATAATATGAAAAAATAATTAAACAAAAAGATAAAAAATTAAAAATTAAATAAAGATTTAAATAAAAAAGTTCAAATTAAATTAAATTAAAAATTAAAAATTATAAGGTTCCATAAAAGTATTCAAATTTCCAAATAATTATTATAATACCGAATTTATAAATTTGTTTTTTAATACTCACATGCAAACAGCCTATTTGAATTTGAAAGTTTTTTGTGGGATTGATTGAATTTCTGTGGAGATTGTTGTGAATTTTGTGAACTGAGACAAATAGCATTTTTTATGTGTTTTTCTTTGTGTGAGATGAGTCGAGATTTGTAATTTGTGTGGTTTTTTTAATTGAGAAGAGAAATAAAGAAATTTCATTGCGAAATTGTTTTCTGTTTGAAATATTGTATAAATTATACCTTTGAGTAAAATTTCGTTCCGGAATATAAAATTAGCGGTGAAATAGAAAATTACAATCATTTGTATAAAATAATAAAATCGAGTAATGTTCAGAGTTATTCTTCTTTCATCTGTCTTTCGAATCGATATTCCAATTAATCAACAAAATTCTGATTTATCTGAGACATGTTTTAATGTTTCTGATTAGACCAAATTCGAAATAAATTTTGATTTAATCGCAACTGGAGTGTGTCTGAATTATTTTATACAATTGACAATTGGACTTAATTGACAGAATAATGATATAATTACCATATATACTCGAGTATGTCGGAAAATTTTTTCTACTTTTTGGAACACAAAATACCATTTCGACTTATACTCGAGACAAAAAAGTAAAAAAAATATTTTACGAAATTTTAGAGAGAATGAACATTCTTACCACAAACGGTATTGAAAACAACTAATTCGCGATTGGCGGAAGATCAAGGAGGAATTAAATAGTATGCGAAGAACGAAGCGTGCACGCCGTAGAAATATATCATCGTTCCAAAATTTGGAAGAGGATTTAAATGATTGGGTGGTATCTCAACGGCAAGAAGGCTACATCGTCACACGTAACTGCATTAGACTGCGACCCCTTCAGCTTAAGAAAAGTGAAAAGTACAAGACATTGCCTGGCAACACTACATTCTTAGCATCTGCGAGTTGGTGCTCGAAATTTATGGACAGGTTTTCATTAACTCTACGCCAAAGAACAAAGATTGCACAGAAACTGTCAGCTGCGTTGGAAGAAAAGATTCAATCCTTTCATCGATTATCAAGCACAGAAAACTACACGATTATGATTTATCGCAGATCGGAAATATGGACGAAACCCCAATAACATTTGATATGCCATCCAATCGAACCGTTAATTCAGCTGGTGCCAAAACTATAATGATAAAAACTACAGGGCACAAAAAAAACTCGATTCACTGTCGTGGCAGATGGAACTAAGTTAAAGCCAGTGGTGATCTTCAAATGAAAAACATTGCCAAAAAATGTTAAATTCGTCTCTGGCGTGATTGTGCAAGCTCATCCAAAGGGTTGGATGGATGAGACGAGCATACAAAAATGGTTACATCAGGTTTGGAATAATCGGCCTAGTACAATGATGGCTAGACGCTCCATGCTAGTGTGGGACATGTTTCGCGCCCACATTTATGAGTCTGTGAAGAAAACAACTAAGGATTTAAAGTGCGATACTGCAGTAATCCATGGGGAATTGATGTCTGTTTTACAGCCTTTAGATGTCTGTCTAAAGAAGGCTTTCAAAGACCGTCTTCGCAAAAAATGGATTGAATGGATGACATCAAGTTCCGCAACACTAACAAAAGAAGGAACTTAATGAAACCAGATATTATTGTTGTTGTTACCTGAATTAAGGAAGCATGGGATTCTATACCGACCGAGATGGTAATTAAATCCTTCCTTAAATGTGGTATTTCAAATGTCATGGATGGATCCGAAGATAACTATCTTTACGGAGAAATCGACGATATGGCTTCTGGGAGTGAAAATGAAAATTATAGTGAGGAGGAAACTGAAGATTACACTGTTGACACCGATACTCAAAATTTGATTCATGATGGACTGTTTAGTAATTTGGATTCTGAAATTGATTAGTAAAGATACAACTTTTTTATTATTAAAGATGAATTTTCATGTTAATTTTTTGTGTTGTAAATTAAAATTGAAACCATTTTTCCTGTTTGACTTATACTTGAACCTTTAATTTTATTCCCTTTTCAAGTCGAAAAAGTACACTTCGACTTATACTCGAACCGACCTATACTCGAGTATATACGGTTTCCAAAATAGCGAACTAATAATTTAATGGGACCAGCAAAAACAAAAGAACCCATTGTGTAACCCTGCTGCATCCGTCCGATTCTCGGAGCAACCTGAGGGTATGGTGGAACAATGTGCAAGATACAAACTTATGGTGGCACGAAAATGCTAATCATTTTCTGATTATTGCATCTTATGACAGAAAATATTTATCTATATTCACCACCCGTGTTCCTTCTGAATGTATATTTTCAGTAATAGGAAATATTGCAATAGTGCAACTGAATTGTTTAACACATAAGATTGTCGAACTGCTCACTTGTTTAAACTGAAATTGGTAATAAAAATGTGTTTGTCAAATTATGTCAAATTAGGCAAGGTCATTCAACCAAAACAATTTCTGGTGCTTTGTAGCTAAATTACTGGGCAGTTCAAAAAATTATTAAAAATTTTGAGAAAACCGGTGAAACAACTTCAAAGAAAAATGGTGGTGATAGAAGATCTAAACTTGATGATAGTCAAAAGCATCAAGTTAGAGCCTAGGTGGATGAAAATTGCCTTCTTATCATAAAAGAATTGAGTGGTAAGGTCATGGATCTTTTTGGATTTGATGTCTCAAAGCACCATTGACCGCTGTCTCAGGCAATTTCATTACACCTTAAAACAGGTTACAGTAGCTTACCCTATGAAACAATGAAAAACCATTGAAAAAAGATATTAGTATGCTCCGAAGTTCAAGGGATATGAGGTAATTCATAGTGTTGACAAATTAATTTTCTTAGATGACGTTGGGTTTGCAATGTATTCTCGGCCCAAAAAAGAAAGGTCCCTTGTAGGCACTTCTGCTTATGTAGATATTTCTGCAGTAAGAACTAGAAACATTTCTGTTCTTGCAGCCATGAAGGTGTTAATTGGGCTTGATAATCTGGAACTCCATCAATAAATAGAAGAAAGAGTTGGAGAGATACATGATCCCATAGCGAAAAGAACCAGATTATAATGGAATGGTGGGACATGTTAAGATAATCAAAATACAACAATTATTACCAGTCTGGGAATTATCGAACATGTTAGTTAGAAACGTCTTAGAAAGACTAATAATGAAATTGGACGAGACATGGACAAAACTTTCAAAAATGAAATGAAATTCAAAGACTTCTTAAACCTCAACAATAAAGAGTTAAAATTGAATAATGAAAGAGAACAAATTATGGAAAATAAAATTAGAGACAAAAATAAAGACAAACTAGAGATGCCACTTATGAATTGTTCTAAGATCAATGAATCTCTGTTAAAAGAAAAGAAAAAAATCTAAATGTAACATCAATTGAAAATGGTGACTTAAAAGAAGAGAAACAAGTTAATACAATGATAATAAAAATTGCGAAAATCAGAAAGATAGAAGAGAAAATGGTTTATCTAAAAATGATTGTAGAATTTTTTCTAAAGAAAAAATCAAAAATAATATATTGAAAGAGAAACTTAATAAAGATAATATATTTATGAGATAATATATATATGAGAAAGATAATATATTGAAGAGAAACTAAAATCGAGAAGTTCGAAAAAAATCAATGTGCAAGCATAAATATGAAATTGTGGCAAAAGGGAATAGTAGAAATTTAAAATGTTGGAATAATTCGGCTGATCGAGTGTTTAAAAGGGTAGAGAATTGGAAGAGAAAGAAAAATTGGTGTAATCCAAACGGTTGAAAGTGAAAATTAAAACAAATGTATATAGAAATTTAAATTGTTTCAGTTTATGAGTTTTGTTATTGCGTTCCAATTATAGAGTAAATTAGTAAAGCTCAAAGATTCGGTCAAAAGTGGGGAAAATTGGAGAGGAAATTAATCGGTTTGACCGAATATTTACCACTTTAAATAAATAATTAAAGTAATTAAAGAAATTAAATTTAAATATTAAATAAATTAATTAATTAAATTAAAATAAATATTTAAATAAATTAAATTAAAAAGTAATTCAAAAAAATTGAATCTAAATGAAAATAAATACATTTGACATGTTTACATCGATTCAAAGTCCTAGGGATTCAATAATATCTCCAAAAGATTCAATTAAAATGGTTTTTCCGTAAATGAATAATATTTCAGTTAACCCACTTAAATTATATGAAAACTTCAACATCATTAAACTTGGACAATGGCGAGTTTTTAAGGGTGATTATTATCACGTAATTTCTGACAATGGAAATCGATTTAAATTGTCCAGTGGAGAAAATATGTTCGTGTGTATAAATTTGAATATGTTTTTGTTTGAATGTGTATGTGTATGAATGTGATTGGATGCATGTTGTGTTTGTGTGTGAATGTCTTTGTAAAAATGTCACAATAACAAAAAATTGAAAAATTGTACGTGTTCAAACAATGTTATTTGGAAAAAAATTAATCTTTTTAAAAAAGAAAGAAACCAAAGGCTTTTGAATTTGTTTAATTAAAAAAAAATAAAATATATTATTTTTAAAAGAAAAATATATCAACGATATCATTTTGAAATAATAAATGAAATATTGTCATGTCAAAAAGCAAAAAAGAAAAACAATTCTTGAATAAACTTTGTTTCTTGAATATATATTATATATACTTTGTTTTGTTATTTCTGATGTTATTGATTTATTTAATTTTATTGATTTAATTGAATTCAATAGTTTTTAATAAAATTCATTACAAAGCATTAAAAGGTGAAGATTTTAGGGCCGTACTTATTGAAATGAAAAATGTTTGTCATCAAAAGAGCATTGAAAATCAAGTGTTTATCATGGATAATGCTAGAAAACAATATCCAAAGATTGAAAGAAATAATAAAAGAACTCAATTTGACAATTGAATTCCTCGCTCCGTATTCAACTTTTTTAAACCCAATAGAAAAAGATTTTTAGCTTTTGAAATTATTTTTCACAAACTGACATTTCCAGTAAAAGGCGAGAAGTGTTTTATTAAGCTTTGCGAAAAATTCAGAAGCTGATATATATATATATACCAATAGTTAGGCAACAGCTGAAGAAACTATACGAAATTGATACTACAATCTCTTTTTCAGCTGACCTCACTATCTGCTTCACTATGGGCAACGATGTGCTCATCATCAACAGTGCCAGCAAGGCTCAGATAAAATCCATTCATGAATCCTTGGCTGGCTTCCTCCGTCTGGCACATCTAATTCGGCTTCAGAAACATGGTTGGGCCAAATTAACCTTTGTGAATTCAACCCACCATGCAGTTTTAAACAAGAGGATCATCAATGGTCACATTTCGTATGGGATATGGTTCTTCATCCATCGCGCCAGGCTGGGGTACCTCCCCACCAAACATCTCCTGTGTCTCGAAGAAAATCTTTGAAGGAAGTGTGGCGCCAAAAAAGAAACCATGTACCATGCACTGGTCTCCTGCACGGTCAAGTTCCCCTTTGTCAACGACTGACATAATTAATAATCCAAATGCATCTCCACTGAGTAGCCCACGGAGTGGCCGAGGGAGGAGTGGTGTCCCTACTGGTGCCGCTGCTCCTCCTGATCCCAATGCATCTCCACTGAGTCGCCAACGAAGTGGCCGAGGGAGGAGTGATGTCCCTACTGAAATCGGTGAAATACAAAATGATGCTGGGGAAACGTCACAATATATTGATCTACAAACACATTTAATGACAGAAGAGCAAATTAAGGCAGCCAAAAATCTGGCAAAAAAAGAAGTTGAAAAGCAAGTAGAGATTGCAATGGAAAATTATAAACGATTAGGAGGGAAAATGTCAATATTTTATCAGAAATTCTACGTTGGACTAATATACAAATTGAAAAACAAAAAATAAAATACAAACAGCAAGATCATTCTGTACTAAGTGTTAGACATTATTGAACTAAAAGCATTTATAGGATTGCTCTATTTTTCTGCTGTATTCAAATCTAACCATGAAGACGTAAATGCACTTTTTGCAACTGATGGTTCTGGAAGAGATATTTTTCGGGCAGTGATGACTAAAGAACGCTTCATATTTTGCGAAGTGTCTTGAGATTTTATAATCCTAATACAAGAAATGAACGTAAAAAGATTGATCCTTCAGCACCCTTATCATTTGTATTTGAATCTTTTGTGGAAAATTGTCAAAAACTCTTCAGCGTCGTAGAATGTGTAGCAATTGATGAAATGTTAGTAAGTTTTCGCGGCAGATTCAAATTCCGAATGTATATAACAAATAAACCTGACAAATATGGTCTCAAAATAATGGCACTTACAGATAGCAAAACGCACAATTTCCTGAATGGCTGCATATATGTTGGGAAAGGCTCGGATGGACGAACACTTACATAAAAAGAACAAGAGCTCTCTTAACCGACCCAATCTGTATTTCGTCTATCAAAACCAATTTTCGGTAGTAATCGGAATATTACAGCTGATAATTGGTTTACTTCAATCGACCTTGTGCATCTGTTGGAGAAAAAGGGTCTAACTTATGTTGGAACAATAAAAAAGAATAAAAGAGAATTTCTGTCTAACAAAAGTAGAAAAGTAGCATTAAGTTTATATGGCTTCACACCAGATATCACATTGGTGTCATATGTTCCCAAAAAACAAAAATCAGTTTTGTTAGTAAGTTCAATGCACCAGTCTAAATTTACTTATTCCATTACTAGTAAACCAGAAATCATCATGTACTACAACTCGACTAAGGGTGGAGTTGATGCACTTGATGAAAAATGTTCAGTTTACTGTACCGGGAGAAGAACAAGATAGCCCATGGCTATTTTTTTAAGAATTATGGATATCAGTGGTATGAATGCATTCGTACTTTACAGTACGTGTAAAGATAATTTGGCACTGAAACGTATTGATTTTATGAAGAAACTCGCTCTTCAACTAGTAAAACCAGAAATGGAACGTCGCCTGATGAATACTCATACCACACAAGAAATTCGATTTATGATAGGACGCATTCTAAATGTACCTTCAACTCCAATTGCTACATTACATGATGATAGAGGAAAATTACCAAAGCGTAAAAATTGTCACTTTTGTCCTATAAAAAAGGATAGAAAAGCATCGCACGGTTGCATTGTTTGTCATAAACCTGTTTGTTCACAATGTTCTAGACATATTTGCAAGGAATGTGTTTGAATTTGTCAGCTTTTCAGTTTTTAATTTGAAATTTTCATGTATAAATAAGTGAATAATAAATGTTATGTTTGAATGTTTGATGTCTTTTTAATTATTTGAAGGGTATATTTTTGTTTTATACCATCATCTATCTTAGTCAAGCTCTAATTTGGCTTGTTTTGATTATAATTATTGATAATTACTTGTTAAAACAATGAAAACTGAATGAATTATGTTGCCGGTCAATTTGACATAATTGTATTGTCAATGTACTGAAAACAGGATTGTAGTAGTTACGGGTTAAGATGATTTCAATTTGAAATTAAAATTTAAAAATTATCGATCAATTGATCATTATAAATAGTTAATCATTATTTTGCCTTACTATATTTGACGAGTTTTTTTTATCACTGAATCTGAATTAGACATTTGTTATTTGTAATTATTTTTTTACTATTTTTCAATCCTCCTTTACTGATCGATCAACCGAACAAACAGAATTATTTTCACTTCCATTAACAGTCTCAGATTACCTCTATTCCACCACCTAAACCCAGGATAAAACCAATTTTTGTTACGACAAGATTACGAAAGAATATTCTATTCAATTTCATTATACTATTATAATTGACGAACATAATATTTGTTATTCATGCTAAAATTGATTAGCATCTCGTTCTTTGTATCTTATTTGCTTAAAATAATCGAACTTTAAAGTAATTTGATTTATTCTTTAATATTCTTTGATGATCATCATCATAAGTGTGTTTAATTTGTGTTTAATCTTTAATTTGTGTTACTAATTCAATTTTTATCTTGATTTTATAATTGTTCATACATCAAATAATAGTATTACAATTTAATAACTTTCTTTTATAAAAGAAAAACAGTAACGATTATTATTCTCGCTATTTCAGTATTAGTAAAAAAATATATAAGGAAAAAAAGTGAATCGGCGTTTAATCTGTTATCTAATAATCTTTATTTATAGATATCATATTATCATCGATATACATTTTTTTCAATAATAAAATTTGATAGAAAAGAATTTTTTGTTACAAATTTTATCAACAACAAAATTTTATAAGTGAAAATATTTATTGAATAGTTTAATTTGATAACTGTAATTTATTTTTCTTATTTTTGTGAGAAAAATTGGCAAACGGATGTGTTAAATTGTGGTCTGATGATCAAAAGAACGAATAAGATAGTTACAATGAATAGGATGGTTGGAAAATATGATGCAAATTCAAAATATGCAGAAGAATATAAATTTTGGAAATGTTAAACGAGGCGGTCCGCCTCGACGTAATGGGCAACCGGTGAAATCTATACACCGCTGGGATGCCCGATTGTTATTGAAGATTTGCCTTCTCTTAGACAAATTCTGTTAACCCTCATAAACACTGCACAGTCTCACTGTACTTTGTTTAATAACCTGTGGGTTGCCCACGACATTCTTACTGGGCTCATTTCGGCAAACAACTTCAAACGTGAGATCCCCGTTATGCCGAAAAAACGTATGAAACCCACAGCTGAAACTGACTGTCCATTAACAATTTCTGTCAGTTCCACGTCGATCTCAACTGTTAATCCCCTATCACTCCTTCTTTTGTTACATCTTCATCTCTTTCTATTGTTCCTGCAATAGTGTCATCTACTGTTCCAATGGTCTCATCTCCCTGTACTTCCACACCTGTCTAATTCTCTTTCTACCAAGGGTTCAAATGATGCAGATTTTATACAATTGCCGTTTAGGGCTAATTCTGGCTGGAAACCTATGTTTTAAAAAATATCACATTCCAAAGAATTACAAAACAAATGAAACAGGTTATTCGATATTACATGTACTAATATAACATATTATATACTTTTTTATTTCAGAAGGAAAGCAATCCAGAATGGCTGCAAAGTCTAAGTTGAAAATTCTACATTTTTTATATTATTTTTTATTATTAGCAAATTAGACTTCTTTATTTATATTTTATAATTTATAAATTAATAAATAAATGATTTAAGGTCGATTTTAGTATGCTTTTTGCATAAATTAAATAGGAACTGTAGAGTATTTATCCTTTTTTGCACTAGTGGTGCAACGGTCAAACGACAAAAACAAAAATTATAATTAAAAAGAAAGTGATTGGTGTTTTAATAAACATTTATTTAAATAATACGAATGTGAACACACTTTGTTTAAAAATACAATTTAAATTTAGTATTTGTAATGTCTCGTTTTGTTGATTGTTGTTTAATAATGAATAATTCAAACCGCCCTGTGCGGCAGCGGCCCCGACCGGTCGAATCCCGTGCGCCATCGCTTCACACAATTTGGTGACGTATGGTGGATCCCCACAACCTCACAAACCACGCACTCGGGCCGCGTGTTAACGAACCTATCGAACAATTCACCACATCAAGTCTTATCGGCGGTCACAGCAACGGGGACGCGGTACGAAAACTGCTGCGATTCTGATGATACACCGTTACTCAGCGGTACTCCGAATTCTGGTCGACACTAGGCCGATCCGTCCCGCCGAGCGACGATTTCCCGCACGAAAAATGAGTGCTTGCCTTCACAACCGGATTCGGAGACCAGCATCATAGCACCCTTTTTATTTCTTCGATAAAATACGAAATGTTGGGATGATCGACTCTTAATTCTGCATGAAGTCGCTGGTAGGCTGCTTCGGTAAAATTATTAGTTCGGGCATTTCAATTAGGCGTTCGTTCATATACGAGCAAGATATTAAGCGGTAAACATCATTCATTGCCGAGTACCATCTCGATTAAACAAAGATTGGAACTCACTCGGTTGTTAAGTGATTGCGAAGAAGTTCGACAGTAGAATCCAGATAGTTGATGGACACGAGAACCAGAACGATGATGGCGACTAGCTGGTGGTGACTAAAAGTCACATACTGTGAATTTCATGAGTCTGATTCGGTTGTTGATAAACTTTTTTACCTTAAAAAAGTATGAATTATCGGTTATTTTTGTATACACCAGTAAAGTATGGGTTATTTCACCAATAAAGTTGTCTTTGAATCTTGAGTTACTGAATCGCTATTTCAGTTTTTCTTTTCAAATCCCGCAGTTTCACCACAGAAGATACAAAGACGTGCTAAGGAAAGTTTATTCCTTACATGTGAACTCTCAAGTGAATACTCTCAAGTCTTGGAGCAATCAACAAATAGTTACAGAGCCAGTAAACAAAAAACTTTGGATGAATTCCTCTCAATAACTCGAGCTGATAACAAAGGCAATTATAGAGAAAGAGCTATCGACTAATTTAACTTAAGGCCTCCTTCCTCGTAAAGAAGGCCCTTTCCTCTGGCACCAATCAGACCCACACAGGCTACCTGTCCTGGTTTCTTACCATCATATCTGGTATATGGTATGGTATTTAAATATCGTTTGGTTAAAATGTTCAATTTTTACAAAACCGGCATCGGCTATAACTCCGGTCGGATTTGACAAAAATTCTAATTCCGGATTTGGCACCAACCGGATTACAAAAAAGAACATCAGTACATCCCTTATTTCAAATATAACTGATTTTTTGTTAGTGCCATTTGAAATGTCTGAGTGTCATCGTGTTTTACTTTGTTTGAGTTTTTTTTTATTTGAGATGGGTTTTCATCAGCTTTTTTGAAATTCTCAGTTTTTGTTAGCTTATCGTTCGTTTTCAGGGTAGATTGGTTGGATTATTAGAATGACTACCATTGTAAAAACGCAAAAAGTGGATTCTGAGTGTCGATACTAGACACTCGATGTAGACACTTAGTTCAAGTGGACCAGTTCATATTTATTTATGGAACAGGATGAAAAAGTGCTGTCTTGTATTGTGGCTGTGTTATAATAACAGGATGCATGACGCAAAACATAAAAACAAATATGGAGGATTTTTTGGCTTATGAGAAGAGAAAATTTCTCAATTATATAATGAAATAAGAAGTTATGTCATCAGAAACAGCAGTCAAAGCAAATTATCTGGTCGCACATATTTTAAATAATTATAATTAATAAAAAAACGTTAGTGCTGATGAAAATTCAAAAAAAGAAAAAAAAACTGAACTGTAAAAAAAATTGAAAAGTAATTATAAAAACAAATTGTTGACATTAAAAAAAATTGTTATGTGCAAATTATATTATGTAAAAATACGTGATTTTTTTTATTGAATGAAAATAAGTGCAAAATTTTGAATGTAAATATGGAATTGAAAATAAATGGCGTTCGAATGGAAATTGTTTTTCATGAAGGGTACGGGTATCATTGAAGGGTACCTGTCGTCATCATGTTTATGAATTGGTCCTAAAAGCTGTCTTTGGAAGCAAAATTCAGCAAATTACTAGTAGCCGAGATATTCCTATGTTTAAAAAGTTCAGAGAAAATTGGAAAAACATCGACGCTAGAGTAACATTGAACCGTCTCTTAATTTCGTAAAACAACGTACCGCCGAGACAGACATTCAACATTTGTTAATATTTTATAAGGTAGAATTAGACAAAGGTTAAGTAAGAGATAATTACCGCGAATTGGTTGAACTGTACATATTATTTTTGGGAGGAGACACAGAGGAAAAATTAAAACTAAGGCTCTCCGTAGCCATGCACCAGGTACTATGGATGGCGAGAGCGATCTATTCTTTAAAAATATGTTTACTTCAGTTACAATGTAGAATAACTGCGAAGAACGAAAAGGCTCTACAATATTTTTGCTTATTTGTCGTGATGTTGTATGTTAAAGCATGGCTCGACTTTACAGTGGCGATAAAAGCACCTAACCAAGATTTGCGCTTCTTGAAGATGTTAAGAGTCCGAAAAAGTTTACGCAACAATCTCTAATGCTTCTATCAGCAAGTTTAGAAATCACTTGTGGTATTTATGTGAAAAGATAGTTATTCTATCACTGTTTGATGATGAAGTTGATAACTAAACTAAGAAGAAAATGATTGTCAACTTCATCCGGGAGAAAACCTCAGATTTTAGCAAACGCTATGACCCCTCAAAGGAAGAAATGTCTCAAAGGTTGTTTGGTAAGTTAAATTGACTTTTTGTGATATATTTAAATTGTGTAGATTTTTTTTGTTATTTATCTTATTTTTTTCCAGGCAAAACACTGGATTATTTCGTATCGGAAAAGAGCAAACAATTTTTATCACGACTGCAGATCGACGACAGTTTTCTAAAGGAAGATGTATCTTCTTGGAATAATAATACTGCTTTTCTGGAAGCTAAAAGAAAAATAAGTTATTTGAGAGTTGTTAATGATACTGCTGAAAGTGCTGTTAAAATGATGCAAGATTTTAACGAACTTATCACGGCTGAAGAAGAACAAAGACAGTTCTTGCTGCGCTGTGTCCAAGAATATAGAAAATTGTATCCGGACTGTAAAAAAACAACTCTAAAAGAAGTTACCCTGAGTGATTGTTATTACTTTATGTTTTTGATTAAAGATTAATGTTCATCTTATTGATTTTTTACTTTTATTTACTTAATTTATTGCAGACCGAAATATCAAGACAAAACACGTTTTTTACTAAACTTTGAAGCTCGGTCGGCACTGGTTACAATTGTGCTAGAAAGATGAAATTTTCTATTTAAGTATCTTATAGCATTAGTAAAAAATGTAGGATATGCATTTCGAAATTTGAAAGAAAAAAAATTTTTGTCATGTATTGGACACCCATATATATATATATATATATATATATATATATATATATATTTCATGTGTCTATGTACTCAAATTTGGTGTTACTCACTTTTTATTTTTACAGGTCCATGATACAAAACTGTCCATCATACAAAAAAAAGTCTGTGACGTGGTTTGTTGGTTCTCTGCATACTCTAAAAATAGCAGATGACATACTTTTCTGTTTCTCCTTTGTTTCAATGCAGATCTACACGTAGCACAGAATACATCAGATGCCAATTTCTTGTTCTGGTTCCCAATCTGCATCCCGAAATACAAACCAGCATTACATTTGAAGTCCGACGAAAGTATTTCGAAAGATGATTCTGGAGAATTGTATCCATTCGCTTCCGAGCAGCAAAATTTCCAGAGAATGAAATTAATGATTTAGTACGAGACTTGGGATAGGCTAATAATAAATGTTGTTTTGTTTTTATGTCAATAAAAGATTTTGAAGATTTTTTGTTTATAGAGTTGCTTATTCTTTTCTAAATTTCTCCTTCAATATAAATAACTGAATGGATCACTCTCTATTACTAATTGGAGAGCCAGAAACGATGAGCGGGATATTTGTCGATTTCGAGCAGGTAAAAATACATGGTCTCGAATCGCTCCATGTCGGTGATGGACTTTGTCTGTCATTCATGATGGTGAACTCCCCGATTGCTTCGAGTCGCCGAGCGTCACGATTCCCTCACTACGATACTGGTGTCCTGCGGACTGCGCGGTCGAAATGACAGAGTGTCCCTGCGACGCTGCAACGGCATCCACATTCGATTTGCGATCCGGTTTTGGATTAATTATCTTTTTTTCTTTTATCGCTTTACAAGTGGAGTGACAAGTAATCAATAAATAACAAGAAAGACGATTTAACAGACATTTTTTATTCACATTCAAAATTTCGTATTTTAATTAATTTAAACAAGTTTTATTTGTCCAGTTTTTTATTGTTTAACTAGCATTTCAATTTTCAAATAACTTAAGTTTTTTTCGGGTTTTCTCGGTCGATCACAGGAGCACCACAATGATTTTAATGCAAAGTTGTTTAAATTTTTATCTATGGTCAAATTCCGGGGTGCAAACTTAACCCCTAATTCTCATGCAGCAAGAAAAACACGAAACGTCTCATACAAACAATACATAAAAAAAGCTTATATGGTTTTGCAAAGGTTTGTAAAATCAACTGTTTTTAATAGTATTCTATGACTCCTTACGATAAGTTGATACATTTAATTACATGTATCAACTTTAATTTAATTACATTTAATTAATTCAGTACTTTTCAAAAAGCTTTTTTCTTGATTTTTTTCTTTAGTCGTTTATTTATATTTGATTATATTGGATTCTTGTTCACAAGACATTATAACGAACACCAAAATTTATTTCTATAACAATTTGAATTTTTTAAACAAATATTTTTGAGGAACTTTTGTACTTTCTTTTTTTACACAACCAATATAAATAAAAATAGATATAAATAAAAATATGATTCGTATATTTTGACAAATTAAAATTCAATATTTCCTTAATAAAAAATATAGTGAATTAAAATTTTGTTACAAAGATTTTGTTGCGTCTTTTATTAATTTTTCAATTTTATGGAACATTTAAATTTTCCTGTTTCTCAATTACATTTTTCAAAAAAAATTAAAATCGCATTTTTTATTTAAGTCGATT
>MQRK01243682.1:7652-18011 GCA_001938485.1 Girardia tigrina
GTGACGAGAGCCATCTAAGGTTAAACGTTTTCCCAGTATAACTTCCGCCGGACTTACCCCAGTGGTGCTTTGTCTGGACACATTAATGCTAAATTCAATTTCTGGGAGAATATCAACCAAGTTTGAACCTCCTCTATCTTTCAGTGTTGCATTCAGTGCACCTCGAATAGTTCGAAATTGACGTTCTATTATGCCGTTTGAACTGTGATGATACGGACTGGAAAAGTGAATTGTAATTAACATAGATTTAGCATATTCTTTAAAACTTTTTGACTCGAAGACTTTCCCTCGATCTACATGAATATTTGCGGGAGCTCCAAATCTAAATATCCACTTATGTTGGATTGTTGTAATTAATGTTTCTTCATCTTGACGGATGCCCGTCTTGGTCGGTGGTCCTTGCAGTTCTCGTGGATGACGACTGCTAATTGTGTCTTGGCTGTCTGCATTTCAGATTTATGTGCGGATATCTGGTCATCGGAATCGGTAGTTGGAGTCAATGCGGGCAGTTTGAGTCGTCAAAATGTTGTCCTTGATCTTTGCCAGTTGTGTGACATCGTTGGTTGCAATTCCCGCTAATATGGCTTGCACTACGGTTGTAAAGAATTTAGAAAGAATATTTTGAGGATCTCACTGTGTGGCCCACTGTGATATTGGATTGAACAGATTTTAAGTCCGTGAAGACGGTTATTTTGTTCCGAGAGTCTTGGACTGGAAATAGGTCGTAAAAATAGTGTTGAGAGATGACTTGAAAGCTTTCAGGATAATTGTCTTAAGTTCCTCCATCGGGTCTCTACTGGATCATATCGTTCGCACTTATGTTGCCACAGACTGCAGTAGCTCTAGTGGAAGAAGACACAGTACCTGATGGACAGTTACGGTTCGATTCGGGATTTGTTGGCCCTATACTTGTGGGGACACATTAAAAATTCAGAAAATAGGGTAAGGGGTGGTCGGCGGTGATATCACGTTGATATCTTGTTCGTTGTCTGGCTTATTGTTTATACCCCCGGTAGAGCTTAGTTAGGGATGATATGCGCCTGTTCCATGACACTATGTTCGGACTAAGTCAGATGGGGTCTGAATGGTTTGGCGTCTCAGGTAAGCCATAGGCGACAGAGATATGAAGTTGGTAGTGAGGTTATTCTGTTGCTGATTCGTTTGTGGACTGCGACTGTAATCGATGAATTGAATGAATCACCTATGAGGGTGATGGTGAGATTTCAGTGGACTGGTGAAAGTTTTTTACGGGTATGAGATCGAAAGTGTGCCGAAGGTCGTTTGTGTGATCTGCTTTTTCTAAATTGCTGCAGTATATCTTAATAATAATTAAGTGAAGTATTGTAAAAAAATGATGTTAATATTAAGATTAAAATGAATGCTGCACAAAAATTTAAAATTATTTTCATAATTGTTGCTATTAGTATAATTTAAATCACAATTAACTGAAATGACATTGGCAACTGAGATGCTCGTGATCAAATGGCAGTTGTTATCGTCTTTCTCGACTTTCTACGTCAGATAGCATGGGTGGGCGGATCGGATTTAGTTCACTCGAAGGAATTTGTATCGTCATCGGTTTGGTGTCGTAAGTGTCATGTCGATGCGTGTACTGCCGGGTGTTGTCGACTCACTGATCATGATCTGGTGTGGGTAAGTTGGTTCAAAGATGGTCTGGTCCACCAAAGTGCTCTGGAGTTGCAATTTACGGGCACTGAGGTATATTGTGCTTCCAATAAATCGTGAGACTAATATAGAATATATAATAGTAAAACTAGTAAATCAAAATAAATTTTTTTAATCCATTCCTTTTGAGGGAAGAACTCTACTTGATTAACCGAATTTCTTTGTCATCTTTTTTAGTAGGGAAAATTACGATTACTGTGAGGAATGTTTTGAATTGTTTACTGTTTTATGTTGTACATGTTGTGTGTTGATTCGGATTGTGTTTCTCCTATCCAGATGGTTGATTGGTATTTTCTTTGATTCATACTAATTATAAAAAGATTGATTTAATTTTAAAGTAAAAAAAACTTAAAATATTTTTCAATTGTAATATTTAAATTTTTGAATTTAATATTTAATTTTTAGTGTAATTTAAAATTTGAATTTATTAATGTAAAGAACGCAAACTAGATAATAAAATTTATTATATAAAATATTGATCGGGGTTTGCTAACCAATTAAACTTGGAAATCTTCCTCTTTTATATTAAGGCAATATTATATAATATTATAGAATTTGGCCCGGGGTCAGTTGATGCAATTGAAATTGACCTTACAATTGCACATTCCGGTGATGTCATGACATATGAAATCACCGGAATTTGAATTCTAGTGATGTCATGAGATTCGACATTATTGAAGGTCAATATTATTGAATGTAGTGAGGAATGACATCACCACATAGCCCCCTTGGAGAAGAACGGATTTCGGGGTGGTTCTCGTCTTTGGAGAACCCGAATGATGGCTTCAGACGCTCGAGATTGATGGTTTGTTCTGCATCCTGAGTTTTAATTTTTGCAACATTACCTTTAATAGAAATAACCGGAAACGGTCCAGTATAACGAGACTTCATATGATGGGTATCTTTTTCACGGATCCAGACATACTTGGCTGAGAGCACTGAACTTGGTAGATGAGTTAATTTCTGGACAGACTTGCCAAAAGATGGGTTTGTATCAGAGGAGAGGGAAGTGTTTTCTGGCGGCATGTAGAGCTTCGAGATCAGTATTAATCGTTTCTCTAAAAAGCTCATCAAGGAAAGCTGTTCCAGCTCCGAATAACATAACACTAGGAGAAGTCCCTGTAGATAAATGAAAAGTATTTCGCCAACCGAATAACACGAGTGGAAGAGAATCATGCCAGTTTGAAGAGGTACCTAAACAACGTAGAGAAGTCTTTAAGGTTCGATGGAAACGCTCGACAAAACCGTTCGATTGTGGGTGATACGAAGTCGTATACACGTGTTTGAATCCAAGACGTTTTGTAAGAGCCTGAAATAAATTGCTTTCGAATTGCCGACCTTGATCCATGATAACTTGAGAAGGTACACCGTACCGAGCAATCCAAGTGTTCACAAAATGTCTACCAACATTTTCAGCAGAAATTAATGAGATTGGAACTGCTTCAGACCATCTTGTTTTCCGATCGATCATTGTTAAAATATAAGAGCATCCCTTTGAAAGCGGTAGTGGACCGACAATGTCTAGATGTACAATCTCAAAACGATTGCCTGTTGGAAATCTGATAACTGGTGGTTTAATATGCCGCGATACTTTCTATTTTTGACAATCGGTACATTCTTGGCACCATATTTGGATATCATTTCTGATGTTTGGCCACACAAAACGAGTATGAATCAGCTCGAATGTTGTTTTTCCACCCGGATGGTGCAATTTGTGGAATGTTTCAAAGATGCGCCTGCGTAAACCGGTAGGAACGATGATTCTTCCGACACCGAGATCCACAGAATCATAAGTTATACCATCAGTGTCGGTATAATGATTTGGGAAATCAGCGAGCTCTTCTTTGGAAAGATTTTCAGACTGAAGTAACTCGAGAGATGAATCTGGGAGAAGTGATATTGCTGAAACTGGATTTCTGGATAAAAAATCAGCAACAACATTTTGCTTGCCGGGAAGATGTGAATCTGCAAAATCAAATTTTGATAAATATAAAATCTGTCGATGTTTTCGAGATGACGGGTTTTTCATTTGGATAAGGTGCACCAGCGGCTTGTGATCGATTAATATCTCGAATTGGCGGACCGAAAGAAAATATGAAAATGTGAAACAGCGTCATGAATTGCTAGAAGTTCTCGATCGAATGCTGAATATCGGTTTTCAGTGTCTGAAAGTTTTCGAGAGAAGAATTCAATAAGTTCAAGGATCTGTCCTCTCTTTTGATGCAATGCAGCTCCAATTGCAATATCGGATGCGTCGCAGGTTAACTGTAACTGTAATAATGGGTCATAGAACATAAGAGTTGGACAATCGGAAATTTTTTTCTGAATTTCGGAAAGTTAAATCTTCAGTCCAATTGAGTTTTAGAGTTTTAGATTCAGATGAAAAAGAAATCAGCGGTGCAAAAATTTCAGAAGCATGTGGTAAGAATCGATGATAGAACTTTACCATGCCGATAAAACTCCTGAGTAGGTATACTGTGACTGGCAATGCGAGTTCCGAGATTACTTTTATCCGATCTGGGATAGGAGTGATGCCGTCGGAATTGATTTGGAATCCAAGTAATTTCACTGAAGTCTGAAAAAAATACATTTTTTAGTATTAATTTGGAGATTGTTTTCATGCAATCTATTGAAAAGCGAACGCAAAGTCTGAAAATGTTGATCTTCATTATTTGATGCAATGAGAATGTCGTCCAGATAAACGAAAACACCATCGAAGTCAGCTGTAACCGTATCAATGTAGCGCTGGAATGATTGAGCTGCATTTTTGAGACCAAAAGGCATTCGAAGAAATTCAAATAAACCAAATGGGATGATTATTACAGTTTTCTCTATGTCCTTATCCGAGATGGGGATCTGGTGAAAAGCTTTCTTCAAATCCCTTTTTGAAAATACTTTTGAACCGATGAGTCGATGAAAAATGGCAGTGATCAACGTCATGGGATAGGAATCGTGCACTGTGAGGGAATTTAGCGTTCGATAATCTCCACATGGACGACATGATTTGTCCGGTTTTTCGACAACATGAAGAGCTGAGGCCCATGGGGAAGAAGAACGACGGATGATAACGCCTTTGTCTAACTGTCGAAATTCGTCTTGAACTGCCGATCTAGATTTAACCGGAAGTTCGGGTCGCTTGTGCCTGACTGGATGACATGGCTTGGTGATTATTCCGTGAACCACCTGATGAACTGGAAAGAAAGCCGGATCGCGGGACAAACAGTTTGGAGCAGAATCTTTGATGAATGATTGTATAGCGGCGTCTTTGAACAATTCGATATGATTGACGATAAAGAAGTCGATGGGATCGAAATTTTGGAAGACTAAAGGGCTTCAGTAATTTTATGAGACCTACAATCAACCAAAAAACCATAATTGCTTAAGAAATCGACTCCTGGAGAGCCTGGATTGAAGTGAGATGGTTCCATAGGTCTGGATTGGAGAACCGTTGGCGGCACGGAGAGTGGTTTTTGGAGAGCGTGTTGGTGTCATTCTCGGGGGAATAATAGAAAGGCACAAACCGGAGTCGATTAGGAAAGCAATGTTGTTGGTTTTGAGACCGGAATCGGATTGAGATTAAGCGTTGAGCATGAACAAGCCTAATGTAAGGTCGTCTAAACGGGCTTGAGCGCCTAGAGACTCTACTCGTTTTTTGAAAATGAGCATCCTTGCAAACATCAGATAGCCTTTGAACCGAAGCGATTGTGATAGACGCAGATTGGATTACGGAGAGTAGAATCGGAATCAGATTTAGACCAACACAGCCGATACAACATTTTTTTGCTTTGTTGACGAACTGGTAATGGTACGAGCAAAGTATAACATTTTTCCGTTAGGACAATCTTCTGATGAGGGAACGTGAATCTGGCCGGTTGACATAGGAACTGTCTGCTGAATTCTGAGTTAAAAGGGTCGTTAACAAAGTTACTTGTTTAGACAGCTCTTCGACTGTAGAACAAAGGTCGGTACTCTGTATATTTGTGGAACTTGAATTTGTTGATTCGTGGAGAACTTGATCAGCAATTGTGTCCAAATCAGTAGGGTTTGATTTATCAGAGTTTAATAATATTGGACGGATGTGGGCTGGCATCGCGGATAGGAATAATTCTTTGACGAGTTCTGGATTTGGAGGACTGCCGGGTTAAAGTGAATTCAATTCAGCAATGGTTCTTGAGAGGAATTTTGATGCTGAAGTATTCCCAGTGTTTGAGGTTGGATATATTTTTTAAATATTTCTGATTGTGATGGACTATAGTGACTGAAAATAACATTTTTCAACTCTTCATATGGCTGAGAAGAATTGAGGCATTTGACAACGCTGGATCCCAGTTTCTGGAGGAGTTCAGAAGGGATATTGCTGAGGAGATACTTGGCCATTGTAAAAGAATTATGTTTTTTGTTGAATGAGAATTCGAAGATTGTGAACCAAGAAAGGGGCGTACCGTCATCATCAACAAAGAATGCTCGAGGTTGAGGTAGGATTGAGTGGGCTGAATATTCGGCGAATTTTGACACCATTGTAAAGAACGCAAACTAGATAATAAAATTTATTATATAAAATATTGATCGGGGTTTGCTAACCAATTAAACTTGGAAATCTTCCCCTTTTATATTAAGGTAATATTGTATAATATTATATAATATGCCCCGGAGTCAGTTGATGCAATTGAAATTAACCTTGCAATTGCAAATTCGGTGATGTCATGACATATGAAATCACCGGAATTTGAACTCTAGTGATGCCATGAGATTTGATATTATTGAAGTTCAATGATACTGAATGTGGTGAGGAATGACATCACAACAATAAATTTTGTTAGTACTTTTTAAAAAAGTAATAACTATTAATAAATATTTTTCATTGTTATGAAAAAAATATGATTAAGCTCAAGAATATATTAATCAAGAAAAATGTCGAATAGCGAAAGTGATTTGGATAATTGCTGTAATGAAAATTCTACTTGTAATATTAATAAATGTTCGAAAAATCACATTGGTGTTGCTAATAAAAACATTTAGAATATTTCACTTTTTATGATTGATCATTAATAAGTAATAGATATTTAATGTTGTACAGATAATCATGAAACACCACATATATTGTTATGTTATATGTATGTACATCTTATAGAATTACATTAATATTATTATTACTTACTAATTTTATATTTTAAACAATTTTCGGTTAACCAAAGACTTTCTATTAATATTGAAATTAAGATTTATTACAAAAATTGTTACAAAATTGTCAGGCAAAAGCCTTATCTGTGAAGAAGTGGAAAAGATAAAGATTAATTAAACTGTGAATCAGAAATAATGATAGTGATGTAAAAATTCAATAATAATTAATTGCTAGTTATGTAAAGAAATTAAAAGTAACGAAAAAATCAACTTTTGATGCATGTGACTTTCACGTACATAGCAACGAAATGAATGTTTGAAACTTCGATCCTACTCAAAAACTCAAATTATTGATATCGAGTCTCTCGCAAATGAGTTACTGCCTTAAAAGCCGAAAACAATCGATGGATATTTTCTAAAACGGGATAAATCGTTCATTCTAGTGCCTCAGATGAATTATCAATACTTAATTTTACGGTATCAGTAATTACCGAACATCGTAAATTTTATAATATATGATGTCCTAAACATGCCTGAAATCATACTGAAAGTGCTACCTCCATAAATGCGCTAAAATAAATTTAATAAAATTTAGTGCAATTAACATTTGTGTATATCATTTTACGTTTTGTCGTTACGCTTTCAAGTATATTTGATTTGATTTTACAGATTCATTCTTTGAATTGTTTGCAGCATGCATGTGATCAGTAATATTCAGTACTGTGCCATTAGTTTCTTTCCTCAGTCTTCCGACTAACTCTTGTTTGACACATCATGAAGATGATCCATATTGTTTTTGCTTGTCACAACGACATCTGTACCATTTGTAAAGCATTTTGTCATTTCCTTTCTGTGATTTATTGATATTCATAATATTCAAAGTTAATCTGTTTGTTTCTAGTTACTTAAAACAAATTTATTTGTAAATTTATAAAAAAAAATAATTTTTATATTTAAAAATTTATACATTTTTTAAATTTATATTTCAAAAATATTTTTAGTAATAACGAATTAATGATAAAAAATCGACATATTTTCTAATTAATTTATTAAATATAATTTAGCGCACTTTTCAGGTCGGCAAATTATACAATTTTTATTTTCCGTTTTTATTACCTGTCGAAGACCAGGCGCCCACAACCATTTTGATAGTTCCACAAATATAAAATTAGTTCCTGTATAATGGCAAAACTTATTATGTTCCAATTTTACGATCAATTTTAATATTTCACTCGATTTTGTTAAAATGATCGGATATTAAGTCGCATAAGGAATAAAATTGGAACTAATAATTCTTGAGTTCGCTCTTAATATTCCGTTTGCAAAACTTATTATGTTCCAATTTTACGATCAATTTTAATATTTCACTCGATTTTGTTAAAATGATCGGATATTTAGTCGCATAAGGAATAAAATTGGAACTAATAATTCTTGAGTTCGCTCTTAATATTCCGTTTTCATCTAAAAAGGTATTCATCGCCAATAATTTTTTATTGTTTATTTCCATTTTTAATTTCAAATATTTGATTTCTTGAGCGAAATATTTTGCCTGATCCAAAGCGACTAAAGTACTCTCTGATTTTTGAAGCTCATTAATGGCAAGATCGTCTGAGTGCCGCAAGAGTTTATCTTTTGTCCTGCAATTTTTGATCCAACGTAAAACCAAAGCCATCGCTCTTCTTAATTTCCACCAATTGTTAAATGTTTCCGGCAGAAAACAGTTCCGTGTTTTTATTTCCGATGATTTCTTCGACGGCCGTTATTGTTATTCTCCTTTCGTCAGAATCTATCAAATCATCATATTCTCCATGTTGCTTTATCCAATGCAACACTATCGTGCTGTCCGTCCAGATCCATATATTTTCCATCGCTATTTCCAAAGCATCACCGAGTCTTTTAACCAATTTTGCTTCTTCACAGGCTGCCAACAATTCCAACCTAGAAATCGCTATCACCTTCGTTGGACTTACTCGTCCTTTTGCCATCACTAAAATTATTCGTATTCCTCCAGAAGTCTGTTGTCTTACATAAGCAACAGCTCCATATGCATCTTTTGAGGCATCCACAAATATATGTAACTCGGCTTTACTATCACTTTCTTTTAACAACCTTCGCTCTATCTTGATCTCATTTAACTTTGAGATTCCATTTATCCAATTATCAGCCCTCGTGGCTAAATCGCTGGGAAATCCTTCATCCCACTCCAGACCTTTAATCCAGGCTTCTCGAATGAGAATCTTAGCGGTAATTATATATGCCGATAAGAAACCCATTGGATCGAAAATTCTCGCAATTATACTTAATAATTTTCTTTTTGAAATCTTTCCTTGTACCGTTGATTGCACCTGAAAAAACGAATACATCCTCTTCGGATAGCCATCTCAAACTGAGGACTGTTTTGATTTTGTCTTCTCCAGTACAAAGTTCAGCTTCTACACTTCTCTCTTCTTTTGGAATTTTTTGAAGCACGAATTTTGAATTCGTAACCAATTTTCTGGTTTTCATTGCCGCCTTTTGCCAGATTTCTTTCAGCTCAATATACAATTTGACAGCGTCCTCCTCGGAATTAACTGAGTCCAAGCAATCATCCATATATGTTGAATTTTCTATTACCTCGGCTGCTCGTGGGTACTTATCCAAATATTTTCTTGCATTTACTCGAGATACCAATTGAGCAAGAAAAGGTGACGCAGACACTCCAAACACTACTCTTAAGAATTCAAATTCTTTTGTCTCACTATTTTTCTCCCACAAGAATCGATGGAATCTTCTATCTTCCTCAGCAAGCTTTATTTGTAGATACATTTCTTCTATATCACAAACTATGGCCACTGCATTTTTTCTGAAGCGCAACAATATTTTTATTAAATCTGCCTGCAGCTTCGGTCCTGGATTTATCATGTTGTTAAGACAAAGCCCCTTTGTCTTTGCTGCTGCGTCAAACACGATTTTGACTTTCGTGGTTTCTTTTCCCATTCGTACTACCAGAAAATGCGGGAGGTAATAGGCCGCCTTTTCATCTTGAAGTATATTCACCTCCCTGATGTATCCTTTGTACTCATGATCTTCTAGTACTTTTCGATACATATCTCCGAGAGTTACGTCCTTTTTCAACCGCTGTTGTAGATGTTTTAATCTTTTCTCTGCGGTTTCTCTAGATTCATACAATTCTCTTTTTCGTTCATTCCATGGAGTTTTAACGAAGTATCTTCCTCCATCATAGATCATTATAGTTTCTGTGTTTTCCAGTATATAATTATCGGTTTTTGTTGGTGTCGTCGGAATTTTTCCAAATTCTTCTATTTCCCAAAAATATTTTGGGATCATTATATTCATCATCTCATCGCTAATTGGTAGAGATATTCCAAAATTGGTGATGATTTTTTCCTTCATCTTTCCGTATACCCGTCCGACAACTGTCCACCCCAATCTAGTTCGTCTCGCGATCGGATCATGTTTGTTTCCAACTTTTTCTTCAAGTGACTGGTGAAGCTCCGGATGATCCAGACCTACAAGAACTTTCACGGTTTCATCTCTTTTAATTTTCGGAAA
>MQRK01243683.1:0-12775 GCA_001938485.1 Girardia tigrina
ATAGGTGCAGCGATTTTCCACGAAAGATAGGCATCCACGCGATCCGGATGAGAATTATCGATTATTTCTTCTACTTTTATTTCCTTTTCTCTTGTACTATTATCATCATCGATTTTTCTCCGTTTGATAGAAACATTTTCTTCACCAGATTCTTTTAAAATTCTTTTCTGATTAATGTTATTAACGTTATCNAATATTTTCCCCTTTTCGTTTACCAAATTTTTTCTCAAATCCGTCAATTCATTCGAAAGTCTTTATTTTCTAGCTCACTCGATAGTGACAGACTTTTTCCACAAGCTTTTTAATAGTTTTCTCAACCGCGCCTAATCTTACAATCAAACAAAAGGTATCCGATAATCTTTTTTATGAAATAAGAATAATTCATCATTAGTTTTTTCTAATATTTCAAATAATCTTTATACTTTTTTACTTTATTATTAGTAAAATTGAAGCCATTATCAGTAATATTATTAAACACTTCTAATCCTGCAAATACAGTAGTTAGGAGAATAGTTAATGTCCCTAAAGAAGAAATACTTACAATAACAATTTCCCCCACAGATCCAATCAAAGTAAAAAATCCATATATTTACTTAGATGTAATGCCTACTTTTTCCATCTTTAAGTTTTTTTATAATGCTTAATATGCTCAGTTAAACATTCCAGATTCTTTTTAAAATAAAGTACGTGTAATCTATTTAGATCATTTTGATAATTTTCAGGTGTTTCTGTATTTGTCACTGTATTTGTATTTTTATTATATTCTTTTATGAATTCTTCCAAGTCCAAGTCAGGATATATATTTTCAGATTTTATATCTTCTTTCATTTTTATTTTGTAAATATATTTGCTTCACAATGCCAACTTAAAGAATGCATTGAATAGAAATAAAAGTTATTAAATATATACTATATTGATGATATATATTCATAAACCACATAATATTTCTTTTTATCTATTTCTGTGTATCCATATATTGTATTTGTATTTATTTGAAATTTTTTTATTATTTTAAAATTGTAATAATATAAAATTATATTTAAATATCTTAAACTATTTTTTTTATTATTTCAGCAAATAATATATTTTTATATTTATATTGTGAGTTATATTTTATATAATTTGTTTCAAATTTTTTTCTCTAATTCAATTAAATAGATAGTATCGTATACATTTGGTTTGGTTTTAATGCCTAATTTATTTTCTATTACAGAAGAACATTTTTAAATTTCTTTATTTTTAGATGTTAGCTAAAATAGAATAGATTTGATTTCTGTGATTTCATTATTTTTAATAATTTTATCTTTTAAATTTAATTCACGAAGACTTTTTTGTCTAATTAAAGTTGAAATTGATAAAAAAGATATCATTGCATTTTTTATCATAGAAAGGTGTTCTATTTTCTAAGATCTGTTTAAATTTTTCTATTCCGTTAATATTTTATTCTAAATTAAAAGCATTTAAATATTTTCTTGTTGATATTTTAGTTTCTTTCATAAAATGATAATTAAAAATTAATTTAAATGTAAACCCATTTACACTTATTTCTTTAATTAGTTCATTATATTTTTTTCAAATTTTTTAAATCTTTTAGTTTTATATTTTTTAACTTTTCACCATCTTCTAATTTATAATTCCAAAAATATTATTTAAATTTGATATGTCTTCGTATTTACAAAAATATTCAAAAGAAGATTGTTCTGTTATTTTTTATTTATTTTTTAATATTAAATAAGAATCTTTAACAATATATTACAATAGCTTTCAAATTATCTATTATTTCTATCAATTCTTTAATTAATTTAATTGTATGATTTGAACAAATAGTAAAAATTTCGATAAGACTTAAATGATGTTTTCTTTCCCCATAAAAAATTAAATATTTTTCTATTAAAGAATTAATATTTTTTATTTGTGATTCATAATTAATATTATGAATATTTTCATTAAAATTAAAACTATTGGTAACAGTGAGATCTTTAACTTCCAGATTTTCAATTCGATCGCCAGTTTCATTAACATATTCGTTGTCTAACCAAGTTTGTCCAATTTTTTTTGTAAACATATTTTTTTATCTTATTTTTATATTTTCTATTAAGATAACATTTTACTGATATTCTTATCGATTTGATCACTTTTACCCTTGAATAGTTGTGCAAATATATACATAAATATAGTTCTGTTTCTTCTTTCTATTGATAAAAACCTTGAACTCTTATTCACTTCTGCATTATCGATTCTTCTAATTATTTGATCAAGATCTTTTTTGAATTGCTCATTAAGATTTTTGATTCGATTCTCAAAATCTTTCTCTGTGATTGATTTTACTGAAGCAATCTCTTTTGTAGTTTGAATTTTATAATTATTCAAACTATCGTCACACTTTATAACTCTATTTTGTATTTTTCCACTTAGTATATTAAAAGTATTAATATCTATTTTAGTTTTAATATCTGTATTATTTTTATTTATTTTAGTTTCAATATCAGTAATATTTTTATTTTATCTTGTTCTCTATATCTGTAATATTTTTATTTATTTTGTTTTTTTAAATTAGTAATATTTTTATCTAAATCACCAATGTCTTTGTTTATTAACTCTATTTGTGAATTATGATTTTTTAATAGATCAAAATATCGATATTTTGTATTAAGATTTTTTCAGCATTTAGTGATTTAACCTTATCGTTTCCGTCCTCATTCACGTATCGATTATCTGCTTCTCTTAATATTTTCATATTATTTTCTAAAGCTTCATGAATTTTTTCTTGATTCATTCCTGTTTGCAGAGCATTTCCAACTTTATTTACTGAATAATAATATAGACTAATTTTTAAATGCTGAACACTCCGAGATTTTGTATCCAATAGGAACAGAGAATGCTGAAAAAGAGTAAATAATGTTTGTATTTTTCACATTTTTAATATCGTTTCTAATATCATTTTTATCATCAATGGAAACATATTCACCGTTAGCAATATTGCATTCAATATTAACGATATTAATATCCGTAATTTGAAATGCGTATTTTGATTCATTTAGTTCTTTATCGAATCAAGAACAATATTATTTTGGTTCCAGAAGTAAAAACTATTATCTCCAGCAAACAATTTATTTATAGGATACTTATCCACATCAATTTTATCAAATTCATGTATCGAGTGTAGAATGGAATTTTTATCGAATTCTAAAGAATAATTTTCCACCATTTCAATTTTAGAATTTGATGTCTTTTCATTGGTTTCTATTTTAATATAATTATTAGTTAAAGACATTATTTCATTATTGATTTCCTTAAAGCCCTTGGGACCCTTTTTCAGTTGAAGTTGGCAATATACATAACTTACACCATCTTTCGCAATAGTTTTTCTTACTACCTTGATTTCAGTAGGTAAACTACTTCCTTTGCAAAATAAAAAAAGAGTTCTTTTTATCATCCTATATTTCGACAAATATTGAATCTGTATCTCCGTAATGGATTTTTACGAGACCAGATTCGAATCCATATTTTTATCGAGAATATCATAAACAAATCTAAAAATTATTAATTTGGAAATTTCAAGAATTGTAAATCTTATATAATTAAATTTATTAAAATAAATTGATTGTTTATGCATTTCAACTGCACAAGTTTTTCAACCACCAACCTTATATAAATACTATTATTTTTTAAAATGGAAAATCCGGACCAACTTAATTCATGCTCCTTTAATTTGCTATTTATTATCGCAGGTAATTTGAGAATATATTCGTTTAAATATTCCTCTGTTATAATTCTCTCACTATCGCACACAATTAGACCATTTAATATTTCCTCTTACTTTATATAATCTGCTTTTATTAATATATAAAAATAAGAGGAAATTTTATTTTATTTTCTAAATTATTATAAACGGACATTATATGATGAATGTCTTCTATATCAATTTCAGTTTTTACAACTACTAATTCATATTCCATATCGAATATTTTTTCTTTTTTATTTCAGTATATTGTCGATTTTTGTTTCTTTATTATTTTCTTTCCTCACATGAGCTTTGCTCTTTTTATGAGAAATTATTGCTGTTATATTTTGAAGTAGTTTATCACATATATTACAGTAAAGAGGATTATTATTATTATTATCATTATTCTCGTTATTCTCTTCATTATTCTCTAGTTAATATAAAAAAGGGGAATCTAACACCAAATCTATTTCGGGAACTAAACTATCTTCCAATGGAAAGGGGAATCTATTGGAAGATCAATTTCTGGATCTAAAATTGTTATGGTGTTGGTTTGTCTATCTATCAAGAAGGACGAGATTAGTGGTTGAATAGCTTTTTTATTTTTGTTAGAAGTCGTTGAATTGGATTTGGTAAATTTTTTTTCAGTCATTTTTTATATTCAACTTTTTTTTGCATTTTCATTTTTTAAAAAATTAAAAAAAAATTTTCTTTTTTTTTCGATTTTATTTTTCAAAATCTCGCAAAATTATATTTCAATACCCAAGAATTATAGATCACTACCCAAAATTATCAAAAAATCATCGATTTTGCCCCCTTTTTATTCAAAATTATAGATCAATAACCCAAGAATTATCCCCATTATTGGGTTGGGTAATGGTCTAAGTACCCCTAAAACATAATACTTGCCATTTAAGGAAAACAATACTGATGTACGAGAGAGTTGTCTTAGAGATTGGACCCGATGAGTTCGTGGTTTATTTAGGAGGAAACTTCTTGCAGAATATCAGTGGCGCCAGTGAAGAAATTCGCAGAGTTTTAAAGAGAGACAAGATTGATTGCAGAGTCAATCTTGTTTCCATGGCAGAAACTCCAAGCTTTATTGGTGTATCTCCACTCAAAGTTAATCTTTCTGATCGGGATGTTCCTTATCTCCTACAAGACGTTGGATAAAACTCAGTATAGTCATGACAATACCATCAGATTGTTTCACAAGAAAGTCATAGGACTACCGAAGAAGGCATCTAATGCATACTTGTTCCCTCAAAACTAATAGTGCAGTTAGATTGAAGTATATCCTGAACTAATATATGATAAAGTCATTGTCATACTTTCAGATGATTGCATGTAGTGACAATAAGATCTTATATATATATTGAGTCAGTAATTGCTTGGTTCAACAGAGGTACTTAATCTGGCAAAATCAAGAACTGGTTGGTGAAGATAAAGTTTGTCATAAGATATTTAAACTGAGTAGATCCGTATATGATCACGTTTTGAATTGAATCGCTACTTGTGAATAAAAATGTATTTTATATAATAATTATTAACGCTCAGCAAGCTGACTAGACACAAATGAAGCAACAAAATACAGTTAGAATCACATCATTCATAAAAAGAAGCTGATTGTTAGTGTTTAGGGTCTGCCGCAGATGTAATCCAATTTGACTTCATTAAACCTTGTTTTTCGATCATTGCAGATATCTATTACAATCAATTGGATGATATGATGCGGAAACTCAAATAAAAACCGCTGCATTTGGTAAACAGGTCTACTTTCATCGTGCTCCATGACAATACAAAACAGCATTCTGCACTTAAGACTGTGATTAAACTACATGAACTTGAGTAAGAACTGCATCATCCTCCGTACTTAACAGACCTAGTCCCAAAGGACTACCATTTCTTCCCTAATTTGGACAACTTTTTGATATGGAAATAATTTAATTTCGAAGATGCCTTAAAAATGTCGCTCCAGAAATTTATCGATTCTCATCCACCAATTTTTTAATCAAATGGCCTCAACAAATCGTAATTCATATTGCAGAAGTCTGTCGATAATATGGGTTCATATTTTGCTCAATGACATAAATATTTGTAATGGTAAATTGTTAATAAAATTTGAATTTAGTTCTACGAAATTTGTAATTTACGATCTCATATAAATGATATTTTAATAGAAAGTTTTAAAATTTTAATGTAAAAAATATATAATCCTATTCGTAGACATAATATTTAAGGAAATCAAAGTCACATTAAATTCAAGAGGTAAGTAAATGATTAAGTTAAAATGTATTTTGATATGAATTTGACGATGTACACAATTGATAGGAAGCTGCATCCAATCCACATTCCCATTGCTCCACCGATTTCAGACAAAAATGTTACTTGAGGAAAAACCAATTCTTGCTTTAATGATTCTAGATACGATTCTCGAAAATATAAATTAACTAATGAAAATCGGGATTTAATAATATTTTCTTTCAGAATATTACTTTCTTCTGATTCTTTACTTTTAAAAAGTTCTTCATAAAATTTGATCCAAACTTTCAACATATTTCCATCGTAATGTTTCGTCAAACTATAAAGTAAATTTTTTCTAAAACTTTTAAGTAAATACAATTCCACATCATTTACATCTTCCGGCCAATCTGAACTATGAAAGGAATTCATATATTCTGTTTCAATGCATAGAGGAGGACAGCTGATTTTTTCGTCAATTTGTAGAGGATAATTGATAAAATGTCGGTAACACTGAACCTTTTCTTTCAATAATCTAATGGAAGTCCAATTATTTCTTATATCTTGAACTATACCTTTGTAAGGGTCATGAAAAACCCCTAAGGACAAACAACCATACCTCATTAATATAGTGAAGTTGTTTTCTTTTTCATCAATCGGATAATGATAAATTGATAAACATTTACATTTTTTTAGAAATTTCTTTTGAATAAAATCATTTAGACATTTATTTGTTGAATAATTATTTACATGATTCGTGAATGATTTTGTATTTTTCGTTGATATACATTGGAAGTTTTTCCTATTTATATATTCAAAACGTTTGACGTACATTTCAATAAACGTTCTTTTTCCCACTTCAACATGAAGAGGATGTTTCTCGAAATTCGGAATAGAATTTCGATCATGAACAGAAATATAAAATCCTCTGAAGTGAAAAGCTTTTTCGGATTTTTTAAGGAAAGCTATATTTTCCTCTCCGAAATGAAGCAACAGTGTTATTCCATTCGATTTTCCTGGTGATATATAAACGTTTTCTGGTGGTACATATTGATAACAGTTAAACAGTGATGGATGCCGATATAACTTCCATTCATAAAAATTACACAAACTTTGACCTAAAGTGCATTTAATAATAAAATCTTGTGACAGACGAAAAGGTTTTTGTTGTGATTCTGATTCACTTAAATTAAGATATAAATTCGAAACTGAAAGATTTTCGGCAATTTCTTCTCTGATTTCGTCGGAAAGTTCACTATCAAATTTCATCCAAAATAACTTCAGAGACACAAATTCTTTCATCCATGAAGATGAATTGGTTATTTTCAGATGGTCGCCATCAATTCTATTGGTCGGACAGATAGTTATAGCTGGCCACGCTAACTTATCCGAGGACACATCGAAAATATTTGTAATAGGTTCATCAAGATAGCGTTCGTAAAGGTAGAATGTGTGAATACTAAACCCAAATAAAGCAAATAAGAATACAACGATCCAACAAATGGCAATTGGTTGACTTTTCAAATTATAAAGAATTGATGGAAATTTTAATGTTTTTAGGGTATTTAATCCCATTATTTTATTCAAAAAGTTGCTTTTAAATTGATTTTTAAAGAACGTTCTCGTTAAACCGATTTGTTTTTTTATATTATTTACATTTCCGAAAAATAATTTTCTATGAAAATAAATCTACAACGTCTAATAGGTTTTAAATATCTGTAAATGTACAAATTAGATTTGCTCTTTTATTTCTTGATTTTCTTGAATTTTTAAGTAATAATTATTATAAATTATGAAAAACAAGATTTCTTGATCTAAATTTGTTCTATTTTCTCTCCTTTCAAAAATATAAATAAAATCATACTTTGAAGAAGACTGAAAATATATTACACTTTATGACATAAAGAAAGGTTTAGTATCATCCCCTAGCGATAGATCCAATGAGATTTGCGAAATTTATAACATTAATTACATAGTAGAAAACCCTTTATATAAAACTTAAATGTTTAATGCATATTTAATATACGAAAGGGCAAAGAGTGGGACGAACAGGAAGAGACGAGGAGAGATCAAGAAGGTGGACCATCTCGGATAGGAGTCCGAGAATGTGGGAGACGAGTGGTAGATCGAGACAATTTACAAATGAACACAATAACGGAAGGACCAATAGAAGATAAGTGGCAATATTTCAGGAAGACGATGAAGAGGGTAGATCAATTCAGGAGTCGGCCGATTATTACAGAGGGATCGAGAGAGGTCGACTACTGGCAGCGCAGGACAAGAGAGACTGAGAAATCTTGGATACACAAATGAAACATACAAAGCAGCGCTGGACGGATTGCAAGAAGCTTGCAATCCCCAATCCCCTTCTACAGCGCTGTTTATGGAGGGAAGTTGAATTATAGCGAGTGGTACTTTTACCACAAGGCGATGACCTACACAGTACCTGTTAACTACCGACCGGGTATTACTAAGAACAGAGGACACTGTCGTAGGTGCCCTCATAATAAAGAAACATTGGTCCATGTACTTACAGGATGTATGCACAGTGAAGGGTTCTGGAACTATAGGCACAACTCGGTCCTTTATTGTATAGGGAAGCAAACAACTCAATATTTAGAATGCAAAGTCGACATAAATGTTGAGTGTAGATATGTTCCATCAAACCAAGACGTCAGCCCATAAATTTAGAGTATAAAATTAATGAAGCAATAAGAAATTTTGAAAGGAATGAAATAATTCGGAAATGCAACTCTCCATTTAACGCACCAATGATTTGTGTCTGGAAAAAAGGAAAAGAAAGACATATGATTATGTTTAGATTTTATGCAACTTAATAAAATAATGGAAAGAACGGCCTTTCCAATGCCTCATATAGATGAAATGATGGATATTCTAAATGGATTTCGGTATTTCAGTTTTGATTGATTTAGGAAACGCTTATTATCAAGTGAAATTGGATAAAGTGTCACAAGAAAAGACGGCATTCTCAACAAAAACCTGACAATTCTGCTTCAATCAGATGCCTTTTGGAATAGCTGCAGCACCCGCGACGTTCCAGAAACTGATGACAATTGTTCTTGGTGATATGCATTGGAAGGAGGCAAATGTTTTTCTAAACGATATTTTGATTTTTTCAAAAACTGTGGAGGAACATTTTCAACGTTTACATAAAATTTTTCAGAAAATAGAAAATGCGGGATTAAGAATAAATCCAGAAAAAATGTCATTTCATTAAAGAAGAAACAAAATTTCTTGGACATATTATAAGCTCATAATGTATAAAGGTATATGAAAGTAAGATTGAATTAATAATTAATTATGAGAAACTGAAATGTTTAAAAAACTTAAGAAGTTTTCTAGGATTATGCAATTATTATCTAAGTTTATCAAGGATTATTCTAAATATTCAAAGAATTTAGAAAGTTAATGCGGACTTAACAAGGACAAACTGATATGGTCAGAAACATGCAATGATGCGTTTATGAAAATGAAAGAATTGTTATCGAAGACACCAGTCTTAGCTTATCCTAATTTTGAGAAGGTATTTATTTAAGATACTGATGCAAGTTTTATTCAATTGGAGCTGTTTTATCGCAAGAAGATGCTTTTGGAAATGAAAGAGTGATTGCTTATGATTCACATTCAATGAGCAAACATGGAATAAGATACTGTGTAACTAGGAAAGAGTTATTGGCTATTTATTATTTTACTCAACATTTCAAGCACTATTTATATGGTAAGAGATTTACACTTAGGACGAATCACAAAGCAATAACATTCATGCTTACAACTAAGAAACCGATTACATCTCAATTCCAAACGTGGGTCAATTATTTAAGCAGTTTGGACATCAATATGCAGTAAGAAAAGGAGTCAATCATTCCAATGCAGATTCTTTATCACGTAGCAAATAGGAACATTGCTCGCAGGGCAAAATGAATCATGAAGAAGCACAAAAGGTAAGTTAAAAACTAAAATATTAGCTCTGCTGACAGAATCCAATGGTGAGAAATTTCAACGAAATAATGAAGATATCGAAAAAAATAAAGATGTGGAAAAACGAAATACGAGAAATTTTAGAATAGAAAACGATGTTATTCTCACAACTGAGGGTAAAATATGGATACCATATAACAAACGGAGTTAATTCATTTTTGAAATGTATAAATTATTATGCTATGCTGGATTTAAAAAAGTTTGTAATTATATTCGACTTAATTTTGATATGATGAAAATATATTAATTTACAAAACAAATTGTAGAATCTTGTTAGGCTTGTCAAAAACGTAAAGTAATGATTACGAGAGCACAAGAAACTGTAATTAAGTAAAGCACTAACTTTCCAATTGAGTAAATATTTCTCGATTTTTGTGGACCATTCAAACAGACATTTCAAGAGAAAAAGCATATTTTAGCTATTATAGATCAATTTAGTCGATATATTTCTTTAAATGGTGTGACCAAACAAGATGAAAAGATAACTACTGATATACTTTTGAACCGATGCATATTAAAATATGGTGCACCTCGAGTTATGTATTTAGATTGTGGAAAATCTTTCCAATCCAAGTTATGAAGGAGATAGCAGAACGTTATAAAATTCAGATTCAATATTCAAGCTCATATCATCACAACACCAATGAGCTAATCGAAAGACAATTCGAGATTTTATATCTTCTTCTTTAAAAGATAAAAATGGAAAAACTTGGATCGACTTATTGCCCGAAGTTGAATATTCCTTAAATATTATACTTCTGCGGCGCAAATACTGTTTAGCTCAAACATTTCCTTAGTGGAGCGGAGAATTGCCAATTTGACCGGACATTTATTTTTGCCAGTATTAGTGAATATAAATAAAATATATAATAAAATAATTAAATTATAAAATTAAAAATAATTAAATAAATTAAATTAAAATTAATAAATAAAATAAATAATTTAAATAAATAATAAATAATCAAGTCGAATTTTTAATTGTCATGTCAATTAATGTTCGCTTTAATTAGCCTTTTCCTCAACAGTCATTTGATTAATTATCAAATTTTTAATTCGTTTACAGTAAATTGTAAGATTATTATCAAATTGTGAGCCTCCTTTGTTGACATTGTAATTGAACTTTCTCTGGCAATGTATGTTTTATTTTGTTTTTATGAATCTGATTAAATGATTGCATGTATGTGTGATTATGTAATGTAATTACATGTAATGAATATCTGGTAAGTATGCATGTGTTTGTGTAATGAGCCAATAAATGTGATATGTATGTATGGTGTGTTTGAATGAATTTTGAATATCTGTCACAATTTAAAAAAAAAGTATCGTAAAAAATAAAATGGTCACTTCGTTCTTACTCTATTTGAACAATAGAAAAAATTTCAAATTTGAATAATAAAATGGCATCCAGTATCAATGACGATGATTTTGAAAACAGTAATTATCGTAAACAAAATAATCTACCAAATATCGATATTATTGCATGTTGTGAAGATACTGAGAATACAATAGATTCTAATGACCAAAATAATTCCGTAAAAATCGATTTAACAATTTCCAGCGATACTAAGACTGTATGTGTTAGTGAAGACTCTTGTGAATTTGAATTGCGTAAACGAGATGGGATTCCGCTGAATATTTTGGTGAATAAAATAAAAAACAATTCTCTTCCTAAAATATCGTGGAGATACGGCTTCCTGTCCACTTAGTGAATGAACTTTTCTTCCATGATTGTCCGAGTGATGACCACCAGTTGGAATTGGCTCGGCAGCATTTCAAGAATTTGGACATCTCACCATCAAAACAGGATGCTTACAGAATGCATGTACCGCGCGAATCGCTCTCAGCAAAGTTCGTCTGGTTGATCCGAGAGCACCCTATATCTCTCCAAACTCGATATACAGGCCCTCATCGAGTCTTGCAGTTCCATCCGGACAACAATACTGCAACGATCAATTATAATGACACTCATAGGATGGTCAACTTCTGCAAGTTAATACCGTGCATCCATATTGATGATGACAACTGAGACATTCATGTCAATCACATAGCAAAACGCAGTGTCACATTCGCACCTTGGTTCCAAATATCTGATGCCTCTTTTGCATTCCTATTAAGCCTGCATCTGTATAACCATGATGTCTCCGCATTTCAAAAAGGGGGCTGATATAGTGTTCACTAAATCGTATCAGCAGCAGCAACCAATTAAGAATTTTTTTTCCAAGCGATATTTAATTTAATTTTTTGATTTTTAATTATTGAAAAAATGCCTTAATTGGATTTACGACCCCTAAAATTTTTGAGCTGAGAAAAATCCAGATTTACATTAAAAATAATAAAAATTAGAAAAAAAGAAGAAAATCAAATGAAAATTGGCTAATTCCCTTAACAATCACAACAACTATTTTATAAATTTTATCTCAAAAATAAACAATTATTTAATTTGACAAAGTTAATTAATGCGAATTTGCGATTGTTTTTGTGAGGGATAATTTGGAATGTTGTAAGTTTGTTGTTTGTATGCTGTTTAGATTTGTGACTCTCCAACTCAGATGGGATTGATATGTTATATGATTGATTATTTGAATCTAATGAAATAAATTTAATGATATTAATTTTAAGTACTAATTAATTAAAGTTTGATAATTATGAATTTTAATAATATTTTCAGTAAACGATTTTAACTTATTAAATTTAATATACAGTAAACCCCACATATAGTCACATTGAAGGGACTGGCATTTTTATGTGACTATAAGCGGGGGTGATTTTAAACGAAATAATAATTTATTGATAAATTTATTTAGAAAAAAT
>MQRK01243686.1:8219-38497 GCA_001938485.1 Girardia tigrina
TATATATATATATATATATATATGATACCTATATATATACCTATATATGACAATTGGGTAATTGACTAATGGGTAATGGGACAACTTGGTAATTACCCAAATGGTATTACCCAATTGTGCATTACCCAATTGTCCGGTCACCATATGTATGTATCCATGGAATTTAGAAACCTATTTTTGAAGGCTTTTTACTGAATCGATTTTCTTCAAACTTTTTACACTTACTCATTATCGATGACAGTAAATGATTATGTTAAAATTTTGTCGATAAAAACTTTTTAAGATCCCAAAATGGAAAAAATGGAAAATTCGAAGTTCCCGAACAATATTAATTGCAAGATATCTATTTATAAATGATAAGTAATTTATATTGATTTTTAATGTGTTTTTTTTAATAAAAATTTTTAAATTATTTAAATTTTAAAAACTTTGTTGGCAAATTAGAGTTCTGTCTGCATAAAGAATGAATATAAAAATTAAATTTTTTGATTTACTATTTTTAAATTATTAAATAACTAATTATATTTAACATGCTCGATGATGACCTGAATTTAGCTGCGGTACTGATAAGAGAACCGTAAATGCAATTTTCAGATTTTTTTGATGAAATTGGACAAGAGGATTTTCATACATCTTTCTGCATAGTTTCAAAAATATATAGACAATGCACCGCATATGCAGTGGTGACCCATTACAACAAAACGAATAAACTGCATATGTAATAGCCGTCCGAAAACATGTTAAATAAAAAAAATAAAAAATCATCCTTTCTTCAGGATATTTTCTTAAACAAAACTAATTATATCATAACGATTTCCTCAGTTGACTGATTGTAATTTTGAGGTTTAGATAACTTATGATTAGGAATTCACCAGAGTCGGATCTTGAACCCTTATTTGATCCGTAAATGTAGTTAAATTTTGGAAAAGAAAAGGTCATATTACAATATCCTAAAATATGTTTTGGAAATTTTCCAAAAGTATGTGTAACTCTAATTCGCACGTTGATATATATATTGGTGTCTGTATATTACATGGTTTAGAATAAAATTCAGAAAAGAACAGATATGACAAATACGTCGATAAAGGTTACTAACAGTATCCAAACTTCTTGAGAAACTGTAGTAATGGCTAAAGTGCTTGAAAATATGGGACTTTTTCTGTTTGAAAACGTTTAATAAATCATTAAAAATGTGACAGAAGGTCAATATAAAAATGTATTTAAAAATTTAATTATAATTTCAAATAAATATTTAAAAAATGACGATAGTGAATTTTTAAAAGTCAAAAAATTTTCGTCAGAATATATTGTGATTAATTTCGACGGATCAACCGTCATCATGAGACTGAATTAACAATGATATACTCGCGTTATATATCAAAGCAATGTTTATGTAATCATTATGTCATTTAAATCATGAAAATACTTTCAATAAAGTTGAAGAGGATGGTGTTTGGACATTGATTTTAGGATCAAAAGATTTAATCAACAATGCTTCACACATCACCCTCTCCCAGTAATTATCAAATTGTGAACACAAAATCTTAAAATTACTTACGTCAACTTTACTATTCAAACAGCTCTTCTTATGTTGAGCAATATTGCTATCACTTTCCCTGTTTGAATAGTAAAGTTGATGTAAGTAATTTTAAGATTTTTTAAGGCAGAAATCTACTTTGCCAACAAAATTTTAATTTAAAAAAATATTTTCAAAAAAAGTAATAAAAAAGTCTGTTTGCCAAGCAGAGTTTAGCCCGCATAAAGCATGGATATAAATTTTTTTTGATTTACTAGTTAGACTTTAAATCGGTTTACTAGACTTTATTTATTTTTTTGCTTATATAAATAACTTATAATTTTGAAGTAGATCTTTTTAAATAACATAGTTTTGGAACTCCAATTTATCCTTTTTTTCCAATTTTGGGATCTTAACAAATCTTTTTTGATCAAATTTTTACATAATCATTTATTGTCATCGAGAATGAGTAAGTGTGCAAAGTTTTGAAGAAAATCGATTCAGTAAAAAACCTTCAAAAATAGGTTTCTGAATTCCATGGATACATACCTAGAAAGTAAGCTATTATAAAGAAAGGAAAAACTAAACTCAATTTAAAATTCATTGGAGTTCTATTTAATTATTATTTAATTAATATAATCTTTTGTAATAACTTATTCTTTATATTTCAATACTATATTTTTATGTTAAACTAAGAGTAACCGATTAAAAAATCCTCCTTGAAAAAATACTAGAAAATGTTTCTTCTTTTATATTAATTGATATTCGAAATTATAATCATGCAACAAACAAAGTTTTTTTTTGATAAAACATATTAATTATATCTGTCATATAATAATATTGTTGGGAAATATTATTTTACCTCATTTTATCAGGAGATTATGGTACCGGTCACGCTGTTCCACCACCTGAGTGCGTAGTTCAAACTGGTCGAGCCCAGCATTTATGGAATCGAGGAGAATATAAATTACCAGATAATATCGATAGTTATGTAATAGAAAACTTACTTGATGAGTATTACAACAACGTAAGATTTTTGAAAATTTTAATTAATTAAATGGAAACAACATTTACATTTATTCGACAATTTTATTGATTTAAAATGTTAAATATCCCATGAATAAACAGTAATATAGTATGTTCATATGTTTATTGATCCGTTTTCTTAAATGTAACTAAAAGTAGTTTATCAAACTCATTATCATTATTATCATAGGAAGAGGTTTACCATTCCTTCGTGGTTGTCGTTAAGTTACAGATTAATTCCATATCATAGTTTGCACAAAACGTTATTTCTCCATTTTGAAATACTAAAAGCGATTATTATTCTCTGAATTGATATTAAAATGGAAGAAATTTCAACTAGAGAAAAATATTCAACACTAGTTGAAATTCTAGCATGTGAATTGTATTGTGAGAAATATTTCGAATGTTTGATGTTTTTTGTTTTAGTGTGGCATGTTAATTTGGAATTCTGTCTCTCCTACCCAGATGGCTAATTAATATTTTAATTATTATCTGAAAATATATAATGTTTAAATTTATTTCTAAATTAAAATAATTGTAACATTTTAAATAAGTTAATTAATATTATTTACAATTTTTAAATAAACAAATTGAATTAATATTTTTAAAATAATTAATAATCATTTAAATTTTAACAAATAGAATTTTGAATAAATATTTTAACAATTATTTATTTCTTCATTTGCGAAAAATAATAAGATTAAAGTCATTAACCAAATAGTTAGAATGCGATCGTACGAAATCTTTGACACAGATTGTCTTGAGGACAAGCAAACTTATTATGTTAATAAAAATATTAAAAGTCAAATTGGTGTTCTTAATATGTATGATAAAGAAAATGCAGAAAACATGATTAGAATGTAATAATTGTACAAGTTTAGAAAATGAGAAAAGTGATAATTTAACTGTCTTTTATTGCGATTTTTAACTTTTAACAGTTTAACTATGCGGCATAAGTTTAACAATCATATCGAGTCAATTAAATAAGAGAATAATTCCGATTCCAAGTGAAAGAAACGCATTTGTTTTATAATTCTTTATTAAAGACAAATCAAAACTTTTTTTCATTAACTACGAGTTACTATATTTTAATTTTTCCAAAACATATATTTTTTCAGTAGTAAAACTTTTATTTCTTAAAAATTAATAATAATACTTGTTGTTTCTTTCTTTATTTTTCCAATGTTAAGTCAATATTTATATGAAACTGTATTTCAGGTACCATTCGAATCGAAATTAAGACCAATTAATAATCCTTTTCTTAAGCAAAATGATAATCCAGATTATAAAGAAAATGCTCTCATTTCCCACAAATTGGTATTGATTTTATATTATTTTATATCTTTTATATGTTCAAAACCAATTTTTATATTTTTTATTATGTATCGATTTGATGATAAAATATATTTTATTATCAATATGTAAACAAGAATAACTTTACCAATTTTTGATACAACATCGATTTAAAATTTAAAAATTATTTTTACAATATTAACATTATGCTACCTCAGGAAGTCTCATCTTTGGCCCGTATTAGAATTAGGATTTCTTGTTGATGAGATTATGATACCTTTGAAGCCATCTACCTATGAAGTAATTGTTTCACTTTTTAATAAGAATAAAAATGCTCTCTCTGGAATAAATATAAATAAATACAATGTCTGGGGACTATTTTATTTTAATTCTTCTACGCAATTGTTGATTTTGTAAGAAAGGATTTGATATTATTTTGTCTTTTTTCCATTCCGAACATTGTTCTTTTATAGCTCAGTTCATGCATTACAACTATAAATGATCGTGTCTACCAGTAATAGTTTCTGTGGATTGAAGTAGTTTCTAATAATTTTTATTCAAAAATATGGAAGCATATAAATTTACATAGAGGTTATTTTTAACTATAATATCTTGAATTGTGTTTTATTACACGTTTATAATACAAAAAAAGCATAATTATATAAAACAACAGAACTCGTAAATTAAAAGGGAAACGGACAACTGGAAAATATTCTTTTTTAGACCAATAGTAAATTATAATATCGAATTTCAGCATTAATGTATTATTTATAATTATATATAAAATCTTTATATATAAAACCAATAGAACATTTAAGCGATCTCTCTAAAACAAATAAAATTCATGGCAGTTAAAATTCATATTTATTAATAATTCTAAAACTTAGAGCAATAAATTATAGCAAAAAAACTGAGAGTTTTAATATTGAACATATCTAAATAAATTATTTTAAGATACTTTTAGAATTATGTTTTTACTAAAATTTCGTTTAGGTATTACGAATCCTTAATGCGAAAGAAATGCCTTGGATTCATAGATATTTAACAATCTGTTATTTATTATTAATGGTAAAATAAATGTCACTTAAATGTTTATTTATCCTTTTTAATAAGGGAATGAAATCTCTGGATATATGCAGGGAAATATTTGTTCAAATTTTGGCAGAAGCTCTTCCCAAAAAAAATAAAAATCGTTACGACAGCGAAGATGAAAGATTAGTTAAAGCATGGACCTTATTAGGCGATTTTTTAAGCTTCATTATTCCTACTCCTGATATATATGATTTTATCTTAAAGTTACTTACCTATCATTAATTTATATATTTAATATAATATTATGTAGATGTGTCTCAGATTGTGTTGGAGTAGATCAAGCCGTTACTTGTCAGGAAAAGTTGTTACAGTTTGCAGCAACAGGATCACCCCCTATTCCACGTTTGTATCCGATTACTAATTTGGAGCACCGAGCAAATCACAAAGGAGCAAAAACGTGTGTGAATGTTGTCCACCCAGATGGTAATGTTCATTATCCATGATATGCATATCTTTTAAAATACATAATTAATTTCAGAAAATTCAAATTCTATACATTTAAATTCCTTCACAACATCTGAAAACTTAGCCAGTCATTCACTGTGCTTTAGGTTGACTTTAATATATAAATATTATTTAAATATCTCAAATTAAAATGATTTGATTGATTAAAATTTCATAAAATTTAGAGTGAAAAAGTACAAGTTACTAAAAGGATGGTCTATTTCTGTTGTGTTTGATGATCGAATATACGATTGCGGTGGTCACAATTATGTATATGATGTCATTGCAAGCACGGAACTTCCCCAATACTGGTCTGAAATAACAGGCAGAGTCATTGAATCCAATTTTCTTACATCCAGGTTCATTTGTCAATTAGAAAATAGATATATTTTGAAAAAATAAATATCATATAAAAATTATAAATAATATATTATCGATCGAGTTTTTTATAATATTTGTACGATGACAAACATGCAAATAAATAAAAAATTTCGATCGTATATTATTGTTTAAATAAAAATGTTTGAAACAGTATCAAGTTTCACCGAGTAAGAACACAATCGAAATCCATCAAGAATAAATATATTTAAATTCTAACAAATAATCAAATATTAAAACAACAGCAATAATTGAATATTTAAATAACATTCAATTATCCAACTTCCGCCTCTTTAATTTGAAAATCTTGTATACTTTTTCAGCCTTTTCAATGCGGTCCGGTTTCAAGGATCTTGGATCCTTCAGAACCACTTGATGAGGAGTGAGGAATTTTACAACTTTATATGGCCCTTCATATCTGAATCCTTCTTTCCTCAATTTGTGAGGTTCAACCTTTACTAACACTTCCTCTCCCATCTGAAAAATCCGATGTCCTCGTTTTTCATCATCTTGCATCTGTAATCGATAGGCAAACTTAGAACTATGTTCAACTGTCATCGGATTTGATTGTGTATGGGGTAATCTATTGAATGTGCCATGTAAATTCAGCTTCTGTCTAAATAAAACCTCAAATGGAGTACATCCGATAGAGCTTTGCCAAGTTGTAWTCAGAAGAAATTCAATTTTTGGAAGTAGTTCTTCCCAATCTAGAGAATCATTTTGAGATGCACTAGAAGTAACTACCATATCACGCAATGAACGAATCGTGCGCTCTGCTAATCCATTGGATTGGAATTGGTATGGAGACGAAAATTCTTGAGTTATATTGAAGGTTTTACACATCTCCCGCAACTTGTTGCCTTCAAAAGTTTTTCCCCTATCTGATCTGTGTTTCCCGAATCGATAAATCCATCTATTTTTAATAGCCACAATCAACGTGTTTTCATCTTGATTACGAAGTGGTACCAATACAACGATCTTGCTAAATCTATCAACCATCATAATTACATATGACTTTGTCGTTTTAGAAGGTAAAAAATGTGCAATATACATTACAACTTCTTCAAATAATTTTTTATCATCTCGAGGTAAAAATTTCTCCTTATATGGTGTTGTTAGTACCTTCCGTTTTGCACAAATAAAACATTCTCTAGAAACATTCTCGATTGTCTGTCGCATTTTGGCCAGAAATAGATATCCCGCATATATTCATACAACTTCTTATGTGACATAAATCTTGATGAATGTACTGAATCGATGTTGAGCAGCTTCTGGAACAACAACGCGTTTTATATGTCCATCCCGATAGCGCAGCAATTCTTCTTCTAATATCAAGTGATTAATGTGTTCCCACAAGGGACCTTGTGACTGATCTATTGAAGGTAGTTCATTAAGTACTAATGAAGTAATAATTTCCAGAATATTTTTATCTTCTCGTTGGATGTCCTTGATATGGTGGAGATCCTACGTGCTACAAGTGTTTAAATACTTTACTTTACTCTTACTTGTTTTATCTCCGACATTTTCGTCATACATTGAGCGCACAATGCTTCTGACAATCTTGAGATCCCATCTGCATTTGAATGTTCTGATCCTTTCCTGTACTGCAAGTCATATTGAAAACCCGACAGATCTTCAATCCATGTCTGAAATTGAGAACTGAGTGATTTGCTTGTCAGGGATATAAATAAAAGTGCTTTATGATCGGTACAAGCCTAGAACTTTTTTCCATATAAATAATGCTTAAAATGCAGCATGTAATCTCTTAATGCTAGCAATTCCTTTCTGGTAACACAGTAGCCCTTTTCGTGCTCACTCAGGGTTCTCAATCCGTAAGCTATCACGCGTTCCGATCCATCTTCTTGAATTTGACTCAATACCCCTCCAATAGCAGAGAAGCTGGCATCTGTATCTAGCACCATTTTTTGGTTAATATTAGGGAAGCATAATGCCGAACTTGTAGAAAGACACTTTTTAAGTTCATCAAAACTGTTTACACACTCCTGTGACCAATAAAATTTCTCTTTAGCGGCACTGGCCGCATATAAAGGCTTTGATATTTTAGCAAAATCTTTGATAAATCTTTGCCGGTAGTTATTGGCAAGACCCAAGAAAGAGCGCAATTGAGTTGCACATTTTGGAACCGGTGCTTCATTAATCGATTTGAGTTTAGCTCACATGTTTCTATTCCTTTGCTACTTACAACATGTCCTAAAAATCTAACTTCAAATTCCTTCAAACGGCACTTCTGAGGATTGATTTTAAGACCTGCACTTGCAATACGACTAAAAACTTCCTCGAGCAGAACATCATGATCCTTCTCAGAGGAACTGTACACTAAAATATATCCACAGCATATCGTGAAATATTTAATGCATTAAAGCTTGAAAAGTTGCTGGAGCAGTGCACAATCCAAAAAGTAAGCGATTGAAGCAAAATTGGCCAATTTTGGTACTAAAAGCGGTTTTTAATTTTGACACCTCTGTCAACTCCACTTGGTAGAAAGCACTACCCAAGTCGATAGAAGAGAACATAACTGCTCCACTCAGTGCATCAAAAAGGCCGTAGATATCTGGCACCGGAAATGTGAATTTTTCTGTGATTGCGTTTAATGGTCGGAAATCCAAGCACATTCGAATATTATTGTCCTGTTTCTTTACTACTACCAGCTGATAGTTCAATGGACTTTGATACAGCTTTATGACTTGATTTTCTAATAACTGCTTTATCAGGATATTCACTTCAGTTTCCAAAGGTAGAGGTAATCTTCTCTGATTTATGGCCACTGGTGAACAAGTTGTTTTAATGTGGTGTTTTAAAACTGTTGTGTGTCCTAAATCGAAAGTAGAAGCCATGAATATATCTTCATATTATCGAATAAGGTTGTGCATATTCTTTGAAGCAAAAATATTAAGTGCCTTGTCCACTCTCAACTGAGTATTTATCTGTACAGCTTTTTTGTGTTTCCATCACGAATACTTCTTTAATAAATACTCCGAACATCTTCATGATATCTATGCCCCCGATAAAGACTGGTACTAAGCCCTTCACAACATATACTTCGATTGTATTCTGTTTGTGGCCCATTGAACGTTGATTTTACTTTTACTTAAACATGCTCCACCGCCCGACGAAAAAGCACCTATCAACTTCTCACTTGACGAATTCAACGGTGGACCACCCATTTCCTTCCAACATGATACATCCATTACTGAAACGGAGGCTCCTGATTCCCACAACATCTCAAACTCTGTGCCATTGCATACAACCATGCTCCATAATCTACCATCTGTCTTCTGATACATCTTTTTATTCTTTTCCGTATTTTTTCTATCTCTGAAATTTATTTCTTTTATTTATGCAACCCGACGGACGAGATAGCTATCGTGGGTTGCGGACCATTTTTTTCTTGCTTCCCAAATTGAACTTCTGAGTTGCTGTCTGAAAATTATTGATGTCTTCAATCAAATCTTCTTCTTCTTGTATACATAAAATTGGTTGCGAGGTGGCTACTCTCTTATTGGATTTGTGTATTTTATAACAATCTCGAAAATTATGACCTTCTTTCCCACAAACTTGGCATCTTCCATTTAAAAGACAGACAATTCTTCTATGTCTCGCTTCTCCGCAACAAAAACAGTGACCCGGTTTTAAAAGATCAAGCCGTAGTTCTTGTCTTCCCCAAGCTCTATAACAATATCTCTTGGCAATCAACTTCATTGATTCGTTCGAGAAATTTCGTTGTTGGTTCGCGAGTATTGGCTGATTATTGTAATTTTCATTTTTCATTAATAATTGTTTGTTTTCCCTTCCTTGCGGTTGGTGAAATCCCATTTTCCGAGGTTGATAATTATCCATATTTGGTTTTCTAACAGCATCAGAATATCTCATCCTATTTGGTAAAATTGCTGCGACTGATTTAGGAGTCAATTGCTCCAGCATACTGGCCATTGTAAGACGCTTTTCTGACGGCATATCGGGTTCTAAAATAAATGCTTCTCGTAGCTTATCATTATGTATGCCATGTACTACAAATGCTTTAATAATTTCATCCATTGCTTCTGGCGTTTTAAAAATTTCGGTAACTAATGATCTTACCCGTAACTCGAAACATTGATATCGTTCGTCTTGTCTTTGAGAAATGTTGCTCAGCTCCTTGACTTTGTCCACGACACTCCTCGGTCTAATAAATGCTGCTAGAAACCATCTGGACACTTCTTCGTTCGACAGATCTTTCCGATTTGCACTAAATTTGTTCCATAACAGACGGCAGTCCCCTCGTAGAAGCATGTCAAAGGCAAATTACATTTCCATTTGGTTAAATACCGCAAACTCCTTTGTTTCGTCCAGCCATTTCCATGCGTTATCCGATTTACCATCCAAAAATGACACCTTCGGTGCCAGTGCTTCTTGATCAGCAAGTGGTAATTTTGAAAATAATTTTCTTCTCTCTTCCGCTCTGCTCACTGCGCAAATCACCGGTTTGGTTTCGAGATTTGAGTGGCTGTGGTCGCCAGTAAGAACACAATCGAAATCCATCAAGAATAAATGTATTTAAATTCTAACACAAATAATCAAATATTAAAACAACAGCAATAATTGAATATTAAAATAACATTCATTATCCAACTCACCGTATTTCATTTCCACGTCCATTTCTTTTTTATTAACTATTTCTTTGAGCTTGTGAGAGATAATAAATATTATTAATAAATATTTTAGCTAAAGCTTTTTAAGAAATATTAGCTTTCCTCAAATGTTCTATAACACATTCGGAAAATTATACTTTGTTATTTCTCTTTTCATTCTGTGGAAGTTGGCTTCAAGCTCGCCGATTGGATCAGGACGTCCGCGTGCTCGGTCGTCGATGCCAGATCCTATAACGCGAGTCGTCATTTCTTATAATTTACTGCTTTTTGATGATGCTTGAAGACTGTCGAATGGGCCATCATCACACCCGCCAGCGCACTGCCCCTTCCAGGTATTCTGCTCGATGAAGAGCGCCACGGATGAGTTGCAATCAATCGTCCGCAATAGCGCTGGTAATAACAATTTGTCCTCAACCGGATCGGTCGAATTCGGACCGACTATCTTTTGTTTCGGTCCGAAGGCCGGTGCGTTGACGTTCGACTGTCTACTCGATTTGTCTTCATCTGCATTGTTTGAGACAGATGAATTTTGGAACACAGTCGAATAGAATTGGTGAGTGCATTTCGCAAATTCACAAAAAAAGACAATCAGATTTGACAGTCATTGATGAAAAACCGGTTAAAAGTAGACAAAGGTAGAAGACATTATGTATCAATTCGAATCCTCGAAAAATTTATTGATTAATCGAATAAACATGTTTTAAACGTCGCCAAAATTTATATTGAATATTAAAGCAACATCTTTATTGAACATGATGTTTTTTAATTAACATTTTTATTTACAAAATTAATTTGTTCAGTTGTTGTCGGTTAATTTTATTTTTTAAAAAATTATTAAAATTGGTAAATGATTTCTTATTTTTTTGTGATGAAAAATTTATATAACGAATGTGGGTTATTTTGTGTTCACTACACATTCTTTATACTTCTTTTTACAGATGACACTATAATTTCACACTTTTTGTGCACAAAAAATACAGATGTGAAATAACAAATGTGAAATTATAGAAAGTTGATGGTTGTGTATATTACACAACCAAAATGTTTTTTATGTAAGAATAGATATATAATAATTATATACCATCATGCTGTCGTATTTTATTGGTTTATTATCAGTCTATAATTTTCTTTTTATATTCAATCTCACAAAAGATGCAATTTCACCAGTTCTCATTAGACCAGTAATCGTTCGGGACTATAACCTTTAGGGAACTTTTTTTCATTATGATTTTTTTAAAAGCATTTATTAAAAGAATACTATTTAAAAAAATTTTCAATTCTAAAATTTTATTAAAAATTATTTTTCCCGGATTTAAGAATGCTCAAAATGGAAGCTCGTTTCAGGTTTTATCCTCGTTCAGTTGATATTTGGTTCTCAGTCTTCTATTAAAGTTTCACTTCATCAGATTCTCTTTCAATTGAAATATAATCTTCAAATGTCATTGGTTGTGAAATACCCAAACCGGAAATTATTGAATTCATTTTATGATAATTTAAAGTTTCCTTGTTCATGTCAAAAGATTCTTTATCGTAAATAATCCCAGTATGTTTCCAACAATTTTTTATTGTAATTTCTTTTATCTCATCGCAAGCCATTACCACAAATCTTATTGATCAAAGAAGGTTAATTTTTGAAGCATTCTTGTAAAACTTGTAATTTTCATAGAACCATATTTTGTATTTTCTTTTGAATGCTGATATAATACCCGCATATACAGGTTGAATTTTTGAAGTACTTTTTGGGACAAATAGATTTTTGTTGAAATTTCTCATATTGGGAGTATTGGACTATTAGTTTTCCTAAACTGAAAATAAATTAAAGACAATAAATATACTCTTTTACTTTTCAGAATTCAAAATTTAATTATTACAAAACAGTTTATTAAAACAAGATTTAATCATCTTGAATAAAACACGCAGTTTTTAAAAAGTAAAAAGTAGTTTTACATGAACTATGTTTTAAGACTGAAATTTGAAAATTATGAAATTATAAAAAAATGTTATTTTAACACGGTGACTTTTTTGGTTTTGTCAGTTTTTCTGTAAAATAACATAGGTTGTGAAATTATAGTGTTGACTGTATACAAAAAAACTTTCTAAAATTCAGATTACGTAATTTTTTGAAGTATCCTTAAACCTCAAATGTCAATTAATAAATTTGAACTTTGCCTTTTGATTTGGTAGTACTGGAAACTTTTTTTTTAAAAAAGAGATGCCCAGATGGAGAAAGGTGAAGGAACTGTTAGTTATTTGACTGTGATTTGATTCAAGTGATTTGAAATTACTGAATTTAGTTATTTTATTGTGGAGCAGTTCATTTAGGCCCCGTCATTTGGGCGTTGCCATTTAAGTGCCAATAAAGTGTATTATTTTAATAAATGTAATGTATAAATGTCATACAATTTAATATTTATCAAACATTTTATAAAAAAATAAAAGTTACAATTTGATATTTATCAGACATAATCCTGAGTTTGTTCTTTCAGTAAGAATGATTGAATCAATAGCTTTTGTTTCTATTCATGACTTATATATAGCTGTGGAAGAATTAGCAGAATATATTGATGTAGATTTAGTTTAAATCGTCAATTGGTTTGAAGAAAATTATATAGGCCGTCTTACGGACAAAAGAAGGCGTTACCCCACATTTTTACCACCAGATCTCTGGATAGTTTACCAGCGCTATTTAATAATTATGCAGAAGCTGCTCATAGACGTGTCCAAACAGAATTAGGAGTATCACATCCAACTTTGTGGAAACTAATTGATGGGTTAAAAAAAGGTTCAAAAAGGCCGCGATCAAGTATTTGAGAGTTTTATTAGAAGAGATCAACCCAGCTACAAGAGAACCAAATATCTTGAAGCTGATGCGAGAATTTTAAGGATTGTTCAAAACTATGAAGTTTGTAACATCATAGAATATTTAAGAGGCTTATCAAAAAACCTTTTGATGTAAAGAAATTTATGTTTATTTCTTACATAAACTTATGTTGTGTATATAATAAATTAACAGTTGTGTGTGATAAATTTTTATAAAAATAAACCTTTTACATGTTACTTGCTTTTACTTTAATGGTATTTTAAATTTTCCTTATTACATTTAATAAGATAATCGATTAAAGCAAAATTATTACTTTAATAAATTGAATAAAATATTTGACTAGATATTTCCTTTGATCTATTCTCTTCACGACAACACCCTTGACCCAATGCTGTGTACATGGTGTACTGTTTTCCGGTTTTACCCACACTAATTGATTCTCTACATAATCTGGATTTCCACAAAACGGTTCCTTTTCACTTCTTCTAATTATATCTAACCCTATGGGCAAATAGCTATATAGCGCCGAGCTTGGTGTTTCCTTTCCCTCAGATGGCGTGTTATTATACCATCATAAGGCTTCCAATATGCTGATATTTGATCTGGACGCAATTCTTTTGATTGTTCTGTGATTCTTAAAACTCGAACTTCGTTGGCTTGTGACAGATTTTCCGGTTTCTTACATTTGAGACCGAAGTTATTGAACACTTTTTCTACTTCTTCAACAGAAATGAAACTTTCATTTACATAAATATCATCAATATAAGAGTCTGTATTTTTACGCATCATGGTGTCAGAGTTCAGAATCCACCTGACTATTTCGGTCATTATAGTTGGTGCAATGTTTAAACCAAAACCCATTCTAGTTAAAGCATATTTCTTGTTATTAATGATACAAGATTGGTAACGCCACATGTCCTTATGAACATGAATCTGCATGTACGCCTCTGACAAATCAAGCATTGAAAAAGTCGAACCCCTACGTCGCCAATCGCGGAGCTTTTCTAAACATATGTCCGCAGAACCGCTATAAACGTCCACGTAATTGTTTAATTTTCTAATATCAAAAATGAGTCTTATCTTGGACTTATTAGCCTGTAATATTCCAAATATCTGTATGGATCCAATCGATTTACCCATTTCCTTCTCATTGTACTCCATTAGATAACCATTTTCTACCCAACCGTCTAAAATTTTCAACGTTGCAACATCTTTTAATTTGTTGTCCTTAAAAACTGATTGACGATTCGGAAGATGACTCGGAGCCTCACTTTTCCAATTCCATTTAATCGACCAATTTTTTTTAAGTGTTGGATATTAGATATTTTGATTATTTCAATTTTCTTCTGCCAATAAAATCTATAAGAATGCGTTTCTAAAATAAATGTACTTAGCTTCGAAAGAATCATTTGAAGACAATAGAATGAATAATTTAATTTTAATTTAAATATTATTTAGACGTCGCTATGTAAAAGGAGATAACTCAGATATGGTTCCAAGAGGCCTTTTGAAAAATGTTGGAAAAACAAAGGATTCTCCTGCTTCGAAGTTAGTGTTTCACAGTTTTATGTGATAGTTATAATTGGATGATACTACAACATTTATTCTTGTATAATTAAATAATATTTAAGAACAATGATAACACTGAAATATACAAAAAAACTTAACTAATACATTTTATTTCTTCGGAATACGTAAAACCTGTATTTTAATTTTGAAAATTTTAGTAATTTAAAAAAAATTAAAAAATATATTTAATCAAATAGTAACTTTATTACTGTGTAATTGTTTTGCATATTTCATTATAACCCTTTACTATATGACTCTTATCTAATTTCACCTTTCAAACATTATGTTTATTAAGAATCCTTGGTGTTAAGAAATCTTGTCAATGTTTGTGTATGTGTTCACTTGACTATATTGACTGTATGTATAAGTGTATGTATGATGACGTATGTTGTGTTGAAAATATTCCTCATTAATTATGTATATTAGATTGTGAAAATGAAATATTCTTAAAACAGGATAATTCCAGAGATTGAATAATTAAATTAAAAATAATCAAAAATTTTAAAAGCCAATCGAAAGGGATGTCAGATAGTGAAGACATTAATAAGTATTGTAAAGTCTAATTTTAATAACAGTAAATATTTTCAAAACCATTGTAGAACTTTTATTACTTATCTCAAATTCTGACTATACTAATACTAAAGTTTATGTGAAAGCATATACAATGGAGTATGATTTATATTTTTCTGAAAACATGCATATCATTCCTAATTTTCCTGTGCAATCCAAACAAAACAAATAAGAAAACAAGACTTTTGCCTTCCTTTAGAAATCCTAATATTTCTATTCTACTTCTAATACTTTAATTATAATCAATTGGTAAAAGTGAACCAGGTTAAAAATCAAATAGTAAAACTAAGTTTGATACTTTGACGACTTGAACAATTTATGGAAACATAACATAAAAGTAATACTAAGTTTATAAAGCAATATTTGAATAATGAAAACTGTTAGGAATTTTTTATAACATGTTTTTAAAATTTTTGAAATAATAATTGAATTCAAATTATCATTTTAAAATTAAAAAAAATCAAGAACTAAATAAAGTTAACTATGATAACACTTCGTAAATTTAAATAAAAAATGAAATTATTTAATTGTCAGAAATTAAAAAAAAGTCAAAAGGATTATTAAAACTATATTTATTTTTATTATGCCGGTTTGAGATTTATGAAATAAATAGTTCCTCAAAATTAAAAAAATAAATGAATTTGATTTCGATTAAATTTGTTTAAATAAAATGTATTAGACATTTTTTTAGAGAAATAAAATTTGAAAAACTGATGTTGGCTTTTAATATTGATAGCGCGAAGATGTTCCAAAAACATATAACACAAACCATACTTATAATTCGAACGTCCTCTTTTAGGGTATCAAATGGTCGGAAAGACTCCAAATAACAAACGATCTTAAAATGGTCTTGAAGGACTAAAAATTATATCAATATTTATAAATATATTTTGAGCGGAAAATTAAATGTTTGACCGAACATTTTGCCAGTTAAGAATATATTGTAAATAAATTGAATAAAGAAGTAAGTTTATATAAATAATTAAATTAAATAATTAAGTAAAGTAAAATAAAGTAATTAGAGCAATTACATTAAAATAATTATTAAATAGATTAATTAAAAAATAATAATCTATAAAGAAAATAGTAATTAAATAATTAAACCATCACTTTCATGTAGTTTCTTGAAAGTATTTCTATTTGGGTTGGCAGTTAAATGTTAATTTTTATTCAAATGAATTTAAAATTCAATTGGGTGAATAGTAATCACCTGGGTAATTGAGTGTGTGTATGTTAATTGTTTTTCTCGATGTTTAATGGATGTATGTGTGTTGGGATAATTTGTGAATGTCATTGGACGATTTGCATGTGTTTCGTCCCAATGGCAATTTTTGTGTTTATAAAAAAGAAACTGTAAAGTTTCATAAATTGCCAATTACAAAATGTAAAAAAGTATATAAAAATGTTCAATTTCAAATAAATCAATTTTGTAAAAAAAATGTGTTTAAAAATAAATTCGTAATCTGAAATCGATTTGGTCTTGTTAAATTTGTTTGAATAAATCATTGGTGAAATAATTCGAAATTCAACTACACAAAATTCGTGATAATGTCGCATGATCGTCCAGATTATCCAAATTCGAATTTTTGTAGCAGTTTTTATCCAAGTTCTTCTTCTCAAAGAGCTCATGTACTTCATATGATAACACTCACGTCGATGGATGAAATTTTCAATTGATGAACAAAGATTATTCAGTTGTATCAAATATAGAAATCGATTTACAAACTGTTTCTTTGAAATATAATGCATTAATTCAACTTTTCAAACGACTAACAAAGAAATATTCAAAATTGAAAAATAAATATCAAGTTGAGGTACGGTTTCTGCAACAATATTTATGTATCGAAATCCCATATCCTTATTTATAAAACAAAACAGTTCCCAACACCATACTCAAAAAACTAATTATTCTTGATAGTCTCAATTTGATTTATTGTATGAATTGTAAATAAATAAAATAGACAATTTCAAAATATCTTTCCTTGTTGTAAATGTTGTTGTTTTGTGGGTTAATTAAGTTAAAGGAAAGCGAGTCCGTCAACAATGTCACTGAGGCTACTTCATACAGATCAATGAGGTCACACAACGTAAAGAATTCGCACGAGACGAGCGCCACTCAGCGAATGGTGAATGTTTTAGTGCGGATGGGGCGTAGGCGGTCAAGTACTACAACAATAAGATTAGTTATCCACTGGAAACTCGCTATCCTTTTCGAACTGTATCCGATAAATCGATGGTCATTTTGGTCGTGTCAATGACCATCAACCCTGATCAAAAGATGTAGTAGTCAACTCTATTAAGACCAAGCCAACCGTATGGTGTACCGCTTAAAGTCAGATTTACGATTTCTCGTTCTCGGTTCGTGTACTTATTTTTAGATACGCGTACATATCTTGTCTCATAGTCGCTGTAAGTCGTGTTTATGCTGTTTTCATTATCAGCAAGATCACATTTCATATTCAAAAAAAATTTATTAATGACAATAATACACATATATAAATAAATTTCTCATTAATTTAATTATTCCGCGAAAATCAATTTATTAATTTTTTTTTCCAATTTAATTTGTAAAATTTAACTTATAATTATACAATTTATTTTTAAATTATATTTATAAAATTTTATCTTAAAACTATGAAATTTTAATTTACAACAAGCATTTTATTTAAAAAAACATATTTCTTAAACATATTATAAATTTTAATACGCTTCTTATTTATTTTAAAATTTTTATTTTTAAACTTTTGTTAATTCTTTTCATATTAAAATATTTCAATTTATCTTATATATGTAAACATTTTTTAGTTTCATATAATTATTTAAGTTTTGTTTGTTTTTAATTTAAAATTCATTTTTAACTTATTAAATTTAAAACTTTTTTGTATTTATTTGATTTGTTAAAATTTTCGAATTAAAAAATCTTAAATTATTTCGCAGAGTTAAAGTTTTAACTAACTACTCATAGTCACAATTACAAACTATTGAGTGTCTTTATCACATATAAATGTATTCTCAAATTTACCAATTTTTAAATAAGTGAACGTAAAAATGGATGTAAATTATTTTATATTTGTAAAATGCTTAGAAAAATTTAATTTGACATATAAATCTTTGTAATTTTAGTTCATATTGAAATAATTTCTTTTATTTGTGTCGACAGCAAAAACACTTCCAGTAGTTTACATTCTTTGGATAATTGGGTAGATGGCGTTTTCTCATATTCACAAGATGATCAATCCAGTATTCCTGTCCAGAATTTCATTCATGGTGTTGAGGATGAAATCCGTGCGAGAAGACAAGGACAGTTCTCACATCAAGGAGGTAGCGCATCGGAACTAGGCAGCAATCCCAGTATAGTAAGATTTACATATTTATTTGGTTTCAGTTATTTAGAATTCCATTTTTATTATTATTCTATTTACAACAAATCGGATATACATTAATATCTCGCGTTGCGCGGTTTCTTTGTTCCTGTTTTAGATTTCGCACGATTTGAGTTTTTACGACCAAAACTGCTGACTATGCTAGTATTGTTTCTATCTGCTTGGATTTAAACATTTTAAAACGTAACTTTATTTCCAGTAACGGTGTCTCAAAAAAAATTCTTTAAAAACGGCTCGTTGTTTTTACAAACAATAACCTTTGAGAAGTGTGATTGATCTCTGTACAATTAAATATTGCATTGTTCAATGATATTTTCAAATGACATCTAAAAAGTTTATGTTTTTCGTTAATATAACTCTTCTAAATTTTGGAAATTTTTAATTTCTTTCCTAATTACTCTGATTTGCATATTTTTTATCACTTATGATATTATTGACCATCATCATATGCTTATTCAAGCTACATTTATGGATTAGGAATTGATGATGATAAATATATTTCTGATAAAGGTTAATCTGATCTTTTTTGAAGTATTTCTATAAAAAGTCTTTGTAGAACAAAAAGCAATAGTAATTAATTGATTTTTATTAATGTTGGTTTTTGTTGGAAAATATTAAAATATTAAAAATAACTGGTATTTTAAATTACTCCTTGACAAGAATGGAGAATGGTCCAAAAATTATTCAAGTCAACTAAACATTGTTAAAAAATAATTAATTTAAAAATGAATAACAGTGAAAGTTTGAAAAACTTCATTTGATTTTAAAATAAATACAGCTGTGGCCGAAATGAAAGTAAGTAAAAGCCATTGTGGAAATTAGTTGTTTATAATAATAATGAAACAACTACTGAAATATTTAGTAATGGTTATGATATTCAATTTAAAATTGTTATAATAAATTCATGTATTTTACTTTCTAGAAATAATATCTTTAAGAATCAGTTAGCATTTATTTCTCTACTCCGTTCTCTTATAAATTTTTCATAAGTTTCTACCCGGTACACTACGTTTGGCCTCCAGATGCTTGGTCTCCAATGCTTTTGAACCCAATAAAAATTTAATAATTTTTTATCTTGAAGTATAAAGAGAATTCGTATCATTAATTCTTATTGTTTCATTCATAAATTTTCTTCTTTTAAGAAAAAAAATATATATTTAATTAATCCCGATTAATAATTTTTACAAGCATAATATAAATATTATAATATTTATTAAATTCTTTTAATATGCTACATTCGACTACAGAGAAATTAATTATAGGTTCGTTTCAATGATTAAATTAAATTTTAATTGGTGTCATTTTAATGTTTAAAATTATTTTAAATAGGTTATGCATGATAACCTTAATAATTCTGGTTTTGAATACCAAACGTTTCTTAATCCGGCTTCCTCAGCTCCAAATCTGTTCTTTCCAGGACCATCAAATGAATTGCAAATGTTACAGGATCCAACATACTTAGAAGAACAACTGCAAACTGTTGAATTAGAAAATAAAGTTATAAAATCAACAATTGAACGAGAAATGTTACAAAGTAGATTACAAAAAATTCAACAACACAAACAATTCCAAAAATCTCATTTGACTCCTAACGTTACTGGTATGCAATATCAACAACCGATTCCTCAATACTCTTATGGAGTTCCTCTAAGCAATCCTTATATTCCTTATAATCAATTTGGTTTACCGTTATTTAATCCCCAGTTATCCAATAATCAATTTTATGGAAATCAAATGATGAGCGAAAATAGATTTATGTCACCTCATAATCCAATGCAAAACTATCAAATGAATCAAAGTTTTGTGTCACAACAAAATTCTCATCTCAATCCTAATTTTAAACCAGTGCCAAAAGTTAAAATTGTGAGGGCTTATCAAGCTAGTGAATATGGTGAATCTGAATATCAAAATGAAGACAATACATCAAATAACTGTAATATAATTTGAAAATTATAGTTAAAATGAAAAATGATTTAACATTTTAGTTCCTGCCACACCAAAGAAACCCCAAGCACCACAACCACCGGTACTATCGGCATCACAAGAACCACCAGCTTCTATGAATCCTCTAGTATCTACAGCACCTACAGCTCCAGCTGCACCACCAGTGCCACCTGCACCCCCTCCTCCACAACTAATGTAAGTTTTGAAATGCATATATATGTACAGCAGTGTGCAGAAGTCTATGGACATTAAAAAATCACAATTTTCCAAATTAAACGATGAGTTTATAAGGTGACAAGCTAAATTTTGACCAAATATGTAATTTTTTAAGCTTTTACGCAAAATAAATCTTTTTTAGTTTTGTTAATATTTTTATGACGAATATTCAATTTTCAAATTTTAACCCGTTCTGAAGTCTGTGGACAATTCAAAATTTTATTAATAAAAACAAATATTTTTGACAACAATTGATAGAAATTGTACTTTTAATTAATATTCTGTAGCATAACCTTTCGAAGCTAAAACTGCTTTAGAACGATCAGGCATTGAGTCGACTAATTTGTTAATCGAATCCAAAGGAATGTTTGGTCCAAATATCTTGAAATTTTTCCTAGAGCTCGTTCTTATTTTTGGGTTTATTTCCTTTCAAATGGCGATAAATGTATTACCAAAAATGCTCAATAGGATTTAAGTCCGGACTTGACGATGGCCACTTCAAAACATAAATTTTATTGGCTTTGAAAAAATCATGTAATGTTTTGGCAGTGTACTTTGGATCATCATCCTATTGAAATACCCAACCTCGGGGCATTTTATCTTTTGTAAAAGGTTAAATTTTAGTACCGATGATATCCTTGTACATATATCGATTCATTATGCCCTCTATTCAATATATTTGACCAACCATCTTACGGCTAAAGACACCCCCAATTACCACCATGTTTTCCTGTAGGTAGCTGATATTTTGGATCAATTTTTTTTCCAAAAGGTCGTCTTACATACTTAATTCCATCACTCTCGAAGACCATAAACTTTAATTCATCAGAAAAAAGAACCCCTAACCATTCTTTTAACGACCAGTTAAGATTTTCCTTTGCAAACCTAACCCTGGCCTTTTAATTCTTTACTGAGATGAAAGGATTTTTGCTGGTCAACGACCAAATAACTTTGCTTTCCGAAGACAATGTTTTGTATTATCAACACTACACTTAACATTATAGTCCTTTCTCATTATTTCATTTCATTCAACATTTCCATAATCTTGTAAGAATTTAATCATCTTTTTGTAATGTTATTTTCGGCATTCCAATGAGTGACTTGTTGTCCATGGTATGACGCTGATTGTATCTCTTGACAAGACTACCGATTGCAGACTTGCTAAAACGTTGTAATTTCTCTAAGATTTTTTCCTTTAACTTTAAATAATAAATAAAAGATTTTGATCGAACTTTCTAATTGGCTTTTTTTGAATTTGAAAATCTCCGAATTGTAAAAAATGACTACAAATAATTACAAGTCAATAGTTGCCTCCTTATAAACTCATTGCTTAATTTGGAAAGTTGTGCTTTTTTTACTGTTCACAAGGTTTTTCACTACACTTTACATACATATACATATATATATATATATATATATATATATATATATCACCGTTAGTATTCCCAAAAATGTTTTTTTCGATTTTATTTACGTCTTTTTGCAAAGATAGAAATTAGTGCTTATATATCTCATTTGAAAAATACTTACTGAGATATTACATTGAACATAGCCACCTTGGACCTCTATGATCTTCTTCATCCTCATCTTAAGTGTGAGGATACTGTTTTCAGTAGATTGCGGATCGTGGTTATGATTTTCACCTCGATAACGGCCCGGAGGGCGTTGATATTATGGGACCTAGACTTGTTGCTTGGCTTTTCGGTCACGCTACTAAGGTAGTTGTCCAGAGAGTCATACATAATATTGATTTTAAATGTGATTATGTTATTTATATTATGAAATAATAGGAATTATTTGATAAAACTAATTAAAATGAAATACAAGCAACATAAAATTATTTTTGAAAAATAATTTTGTTAAAGTTTTTAAAAAATGATTATTGTACATGTTTTGAAATTCACTTTCTATCATCAGCAATTATAATGTAATGTTATTATTAATAAATGTTAATTAATGGGAGATTTTATCAGTACGAGTATATATTAAAGTATATATTTATCGTATATATTAAAGTTTTTAAGATTTTGTTTGTTGTAATTGACAAAAAAAATTAATTTTAATTAAAAGTTTTAAGAACAGAGACGGCCTTACTTTGCCTATTTTAAATATTAATAGAATATTTAATTAAAATCAAAAAAAATTTTGCCATTAAATTTTTCTAATGAAATTCTGAAAAACTTAATATTTACTGATAAAATCTCCCACTAATTAACATTTTATTATCATATACATGGCATTATAATTGCTGTTGATGGAAAAAGAAATTCCAAACATGTATAATAATCAATTTTTTGAAAAAGCTTTAAAAAATTATTTTTAAAATATAAAATTAGCTTTCACAAGACTCAATATAATATTTTTTATTTATTTAACAAAGTATCAGTTATTTTCATCCACTTCTCAGCAAACGTTTTCTTTCAATGGCTTTCCAAACCTGACTTTCCTTGGAAGTAAAAAAACTTCCATACATCGAATTTCAACGCCATCAGCTGTTCTTACGGCCACGCAAACAAGCGAGCTTTTGAACGGAAAAATGGAAATCTAAAGGAACAAGGTCAGAGCTATAAGCGTGTGGGGCAACAGTTCAAATTCCAGGTCTTGAATTTTTCGTTTAGCTAAAGCTGCACTATGCAAAGGAGCATTTTCCACCTTCGAAAACACTTGATTTCGAATAATCACGTTGTAACTGTTGAAATACAATTTAGCATTGATAGAAAAACATTGATAGCATTGATAAAATATTATTATATTGTTATATTAAACTGATTTTAAAATTTATTATTTGATTTAGGATAAATAAAGAGGCAACAACAAAAATGAAGGAAGAAGTAATAATTAATTAATTACATTATATTTTGATTTTTTATTTAAATGTTTAATTTTATAAGAATATTGCAAAAAATAATTAAGAAATGTTTCTCATTTCTATTTTCATTAAAGTATAAAATACGTTCTTACCAACTTATTATTATTTATCTGTAATTATTTTTTATTATAAAAATTACCAATAAGGATAATATTTTTGGATGTAATAAGCTAAATCTTCAGATTTTTAAGACTTTACATTTTAATAAAACCAAAGAATTTATTTTATGTAATCATAGAACAATATGAGAAATAAAAACCCAAGCATTGTCAAATATTCAGAAATAGGAGAACCATCAGATACTGTTGTGGATGATTCTACTATTTTACCCACTATTGTTATAGAGGTAATGATTTTACATTAACATTTTAATACATTTCCAAATCCAGGTTTGCTTACACATAATATTTACTTTTAATATTTTAAAATGTAATTTAATAAAAGCTTTTACAATACATCAGTATAAAAAGTTGTTTTCAGTAATACTCGATCTAGGTTGCTGCATAAATTAAATTACATTTTTTCAATGATAATTCTACGGAATATTTCCTTTTAATCATTAAAAATAATCCTGGCAAGACTTTCATTTTTCTCTATTAAAGAACACTCACAAAAATTTGTTTTAAATAAATTTATTTTTAAGTGTTTTTGTTTTTGTGTAACTTATATTTTAAAAACTTTGAGTAAATTTATCAATCTTCTATATTTTTGAAAATATTTATAATATAAAATCCATTTTTAATAAACTATACAAAAATAGTGTTATAAAGGTTTTAAAAGTTTTTAAATCCTGAACTAAAAGAAATTTAAGAAAAATGGAAATTTAAAGAAATGGTTTAATTAATATATAAATATAATTTAATAAAGAAAGACTTACTCTGTGGTTAAACTAAACTTTATTAAATATGTATCAAGGAAAATATAAAATCAAGTTGATATTGTGATTGATTCTATATTGGAAAACCACAGAGATCCCGAAGGTCGACTGAAATTTTCCCCTGGCGGAATCATGAAGGTTTTTTTGCATAATGATGTCCTATTTTAAATGATGTTTCATAATCAATGATGATGTGCCGATTTCTGGAGTTAGACTCTCAGTCGATTGCAATTTTCAACATTTAATCGATTTGGAGTCGAGATTTTCGATTAACAATTTGAACGATTTGTCCGATCTGGGTTCCAAAATGATCATTTTTGATGCTTATTTCAGTGCAGTGAAACTGCTGGTTTAAGGGTGGAATTTTAAACTTTTCTGTCAAGTTTTGAAAAAATTTGGAAATTGACTGTTAACTCCGTGTAAATTTTTATATCTTTTAAAAAAATAAGTCGTTTAAATACTACAACAGTCTCAATTCTTTGATTGTTTATGTTTATGATGTGAGGGACATTAAAAAAATCGATTTGGTATGTTAGTATTTTGGACGGATAACGCAGTTTTACTTGTCTCACGAACAAAAGGTATCAGAGAAAATTTTAAGCTTTTTCGGCAGAAAATGGTGAAATTGCAGTGATTTTAGAGAAGATTTTAAAGAAGATATGAACCTTTTTACTCATCGAAGATTGTAGAAAGTCTTAAAACGCTGAGGAAATGAACACTAACAATAAATAAAAGGGATAATGAAAAATTTAATCAAAAATCTGTATAAATTGTAGAATAATCTGAAAATGAGAAGAGCGACATAGATATCATATTTCCTAACAACAGTTTCTGCATGCTCTTCTTGAAAACTGGATCAAAGTAATCTCCGAGTTACTCTTTAAACATTAATTTTAAGTATAAATTTCGTTTTATTAAATAATTCATTAGATAAAGTTTTATTTTACCCACAAGGATTAATCAATCATTAATACTAAAACGTGATCATTTTCAGATGTCTAAGTACGTGATCTAAAATTATTTTAATAGACTATTATTTAAAAGTTAATAATAAGTGTAAATATGCGTTAATTATATTAAAATTAAATATTTTATTCATTTTAATATAAAAAAATGTCTCCGAGCATTTTTGACAATTAATTATAGTTTTGAGGGATTTCAGTAGGATTCATGTAAAAGCTTGTAAAGTTAGACATTCAGAAGTTTGACAAAACAGTCACCGTAAATATCGATGACTGCTAGTTTATCGTTGTCTAAACCCACAATGTAATTCTTTGACCTTCTTACAAAAAACATCGCTCGTAGTTTTCAGAAAACGTTTTCACAAAATAATTTGAAACTTTTTAAAGTATATCTTTCAATCTTCCTTTTCTTCGTTAGTATATATATTCCACTAAACGGTATTCTTTTAGTATATAGTTTTGTAACAAAATTAAAATAAATTATTAATTTTATATTAATTGTTTTAATTATGTACTATTTTGATAATTTGACAAAACTTATTTATTGAATTATTAATTTGATTTTTTCTTTAAAATTTTTAAAAATTTTCCACAGATATTTTCTTAAAAAATTAAAACAAAACAAAACCAATAGAAGAATGACTCTAAAAAAATTTTAAGCATTCGGTAAAAGAACGAATATATTTTAATTTTAAGAAATTATGACTTATTTTCTTTACCGTTTTTATTTTTTCTTCCTTTGCATTCAGTTTCATTTATTAGGACTAAATAAAACTTATGCAACAACCTCCTATTTGTATTAGTATTTGTTATGATGGGTGTTGCATGAAAATTTATTAAACATGGGCTTCATAGTTTTAACAACTGCTTTAGTTTTTGATAATTGCGGTGTCAATTAACCACAATTCGTGCTTTGCTTAATTAGAAATTTTAATATAAAATTATTTACCAAAATATTAAGCTAAAAATTAAAACTTTAGCTTAATTTCATTTCTATATTTATATATTTAGATCATATCATTTTAGCAGACAGTCCTTAATGTAAATACACAAATAAAAATATAAAATAATCAAATTTTTTATTATAAAAGTTTTCAGAATCTTCTAATATCTTCTTCAAGTACTCTTTAAATTTTCACAATCATCTAAAGTTGATATCTCATATTCTTTCTCAATCTCTAAATTAGGCGATCCTTATCCTTATTTCTATCATGTCTATGAAATACTTCTGGTTGACAAATCCTTCTGACATTACATGATAACATATTCTCAAACATTTGTGAAGACGATCAAATCTTAATTTATAATTAGGATATGTATTTTTACTTTTTCAGTTTGAATGGTTTAACAACTTTGAGAACTACAATTAATTGTTTACAGCAAGAATCCAACAACACTCACAGTGACGCATCATCCATCTTTTAAAGTCGCTCACATAAAAATCCATTAGTTTTTTATCCATCTAACAGCCTTCTGCAGCATTTTCCTTTTTTAACTTTTCGTAATTCCATTTTTCTTCATTTGCTAAGACTTTGTCGATAGTAAAGGCGTAGTTTGACAGAAATAGTGGTAAATCCATATTATTTGCAGCCGGACCATCAATTTGAATTTCAATAACCCCTCTGAGAAGTCTTCAAATCTGACACACTTTCTGATGATATCGCCTGATATTAATAACATGATTGTTTTTCTTGCAACGATAGCTTTTTAATGAAAATAATAAAAAGTAAATGAAACACAAAATTCTAAATTTATTTACTTTCTTGCGAATTATAAGTTTATGTTTTCACCACTTTCAGAACACTTAAACAAAAAAGAATTCTAATTTAATAATATTATTTGCCATTAATCATCCTTATCACAATGACAAGAAAACGGAAAAATTTGGATAGAATGACTATTCAAAATTGTCTTTTGAGAAATTCACTAATAAATAATAAATAAATATACTTTTATTACAAAAGTGAAATAAATAATATATTATGTAATGATAATTCGTATAATGTTGACATTTAATTATACCTTATTCATAAAGTTGTAAAAATATTTAGTCTTGCACTCTGAAATCAATTGATCTTAAAATTTTAAATTTAATAATCATGCCTAAGTCTTAAAAAATATTTTTAGTAATAAACTCTATTGAGCTTATGTTTCGATCTTGATTACCAAATTTCTTGAAGTAGGGGTTATACCACTAATATTAGAAAGAATTTTCCTAATTCATATAAGTGTATTCAGGATCACAGATAATTTGTTACTTGTAGCATTTATGCTGGACAAATAAAATATTTCAGATCGGATGTGGGAATAATCGATTTAAAGATATTTGCATGAATTACCTACAAGTGCTTACGAAGTGCGTCAAATCAACGGAAAAAACGAAATTTGCAATATATTGTCTGTGTCCGTAGAATCACAACAATATACAACATACAAATTCATCAAACTTAACAACATAAAAATACTTCTGAACCGAAATCAACATACTATAAAACTTATATAAAGTATACATTACATTTATTTGGACTGAGTAACTTCAGTGAAAGTAATTATTGATAAAAAAATGTTTTGATAAAAGTAGAGTCAACTATTTTTAAAATATTTTACAATAAACCGACTTTTAAGATTTTATTTCTCTATGTAATCTTAACTATTCTTGACATATATTGTATATTTGTTTGTTTTATAATACAATGGTAGTTCATTCTTGTTGTGGAAAGGTAAAGTTTATGTCAACATATATATAAAAGTGTTTCTGTTTTCACAGTGTATATATCATACAAGATATTAGAAAAATGGTAAGTATAGCTACCGGAAAATTTTATAAAACGAGTACCGGAATAATCACAAATTTTAATAACTTTATAATTTTAACTTAAAAATACAAATTTAAATTTTTAATAAATGAAATAACCATATCTATATTTTTATTTATAATGGTTTGTGTAAAAAAGAAAGTGCGAAAGTTTCTCGAAAATATTTGTTTAAAAAACTTGAATTGATAAAGAAATAAAGTTTTGCGTTAATGACTTCTTCTCTTGATCAAGAAGCAAATACTAGACAAGCAATGTTTTTTTTATTTTAATTCGAATTCATAATTTGATTGTTTTTATATTTTTTTGCATAAATATAACATAATTATTGTAATTAAAGTACTTTTTATTACATACAAATACATAATAATTACAAATAAAATTTTTGCAAATAAAGCACATGTCGCAAAAGAAAGACAAAATTTGATACAAGATATATAACAATGGAACCATCATCATCATTATAATAAATTGAAATACTTTCAGTTTATTTTATAAATATATATTTTTAGAATATTTAAAATAACTTACAATATTTATGTATTTATATTTATGTATTTATATTTAATGCAATTTAGTAATAGAAAATTATGTCATAAAGTTTGTGAAAAATATTTTAGAAAGAAAAACTGGTTAAATATCTAAAATCTTATAAAAAATTTCTTTTCAAAAATGTTTTAATTTGAATGCTTTGTTTTCGAATCTTCGATATAGATCAATAGAATATCGTTATATAATATTAAAAAAACTATTTTCTACGCAATACTAAAGAAAGTATAACTTAATAATTGTAAAAAAACTGAACTAAAAAATCAAAGCCTAAATATTTATGGTTAATAATATTGTTTCTAGGAAAAAAAATCATATCAAAGAGCGGCAGAGGTTCCTAAAGTTAATGTGAATTCTAGGGCAGCATTCTTGGAAAACTTTTTCAAAGATAAACCTTTTGGTGGAGAAAATGTCCCTCAATTTGGAAGTAAGGATTGATAATGTTTAAAATTTCACTAATATTTTAAAATTGTTTTATAATATTATTAAGTTATTATTCCTTACTATAAGAAGTAGTTAATGTTCATTTTACCAGGTCGAAATTTAAATAATTTTAAAATTTAAAATAGATAAAATATATTTAAAAACTGAATATTTAAAATTAAGATCCGATTGATTGTTTCTTAATTCCTTAAATTCAGGATTGACATAAGATAATAAAAAAATTTAAACTGAAAATCATTAACTGAAGTACATATTTTTGTAAATTAGGATTAAGATATTTTTAATAAATTTTAATGAGATGGAAAAACACGAAAATTGTTTACAAAATTGAAAAACAATATCATTTAAAATATTGAGATTTGGAAAAGAATTATTAAAATTTGTTCAATTTTGTTTTTTATAATTTCCGTATATATCGGCGTTTAAGACGAGGCTTAAAATCCAGTAAATAGGGTTCGTCTTATATGCCCAGTACAAATTTAATTGTGTTAAAAAATATAACATGTAAAGATTTTATTTAAGAAAGAAAGTTAACTTATATTTTAATAAACACAAAAAACAAACATAGGTACCTGTAAATATAATTTAGTTAATCAAAATAAACATAAAATAAATCACTTGAAGTTTTTACAAGTCATCTTTCTGTGTTATCATCTGAGAAAAACAACTTCTCAAGCACGGCCGGGGACTCATTGTTTAGATTCTCGTAATAAGGATTCCAATCAGTGTTGCCTTGCTTATCATCATCAACAGTGTCCCATAATAAATCATCTTCTGTACCATCCATGGAATTTGAGATACAACATATTTTAAATGAATTAGTAGGGGAAAAATGGGCGTTCTCCACCACCCCCCCCGGGGGG
>MQRK01243688.1:19137-37066 GCA_001938485.1 Girardia tigrina
ATATATATATATATATATATATATATATATATATTTGTAGATACAACATCTTTAGAACAACTTGCTTCGATATTTATATCCTCAAAAATAGGTTGATTTTATGATATAATTAAAATATTTTAAATAAATTTTTACTGCTAATAAATAGTTTCAAAACAATTAACAATTTTGAACAACTCATTTTAAAATACTTACATAGTTTCTACATTTGAAAGTAGTATAATTAATAAATCTAATAAATAAACTTTCTGTTTTTTTATCTAGGAGAAATATCAAATTAAAATTATCATATTACTGTTTCTCAATGCATGAAGAATTCATCAGGTACAAAGTCACTAAATTTAGACTAAAAAACGATGTAATATATTTTAATAATAGGTTCCCCACTAAATTTTTTCACCATCCAAAGCACGCGTTTTTAGTAAATTTTTTGTAAATTAATGAATAGTCGCTTCTACGAAATGCAAAAAAAGATTTAATAAATAACACAATTTAACGCATGTGAGGAATATTTTGAATGTTTAATGTTTTGTGTTTGATTGTTGCATGTTGATTTGGAATTGTCTCTCCTACCCAGATGGATGATTAATATTTTAATTCTTATTATCTGAAAATATGTAATGTATTAGTAAATATGTACTAGTAAATAATGTATTAGTAAAAATATTTTTAATTATTTAGAAAATCCGAATAATTTGCTGGTTTAATACATAGTGTGGATTGATTTGATGATGGGATTTATATCTCGAATCGCGTCATATTTTTATTTCTATATTTATTTATTTTTATAAATATATATTTATATTCATTTCTAGTACTAAAAATTTTCTCTATAGTTTCTACATGGCTACAATATATAAGAGCTACAATGTATATGAGACTTATTTAAATTTTTTAAACTAAATTTTTAATAACTAAATTCGAAATGAAATTGAACCAAAGGATAGTGTAACTTTTTTCGAGTTAAGGAAAGAAATTTAAAATAAATTTCAGTAAAGCTGTGTATCGAAAAACCTGAAGAATTTAGCAACGTTTATTTCGATTCAACAAAAATGCACTTGAATGTCCCGCCGCTTTCAGTCTCGTAAAAACAACTTCTGATTTTTAACACCGATCAAAATTCGTAAAGACACAATTGGAATATAATCGAATTGATTCAGTTAAACAAATTTAAATTCCATTCTAGTTCACAAGCTATTTAATTTCAAAGTGAATAAAAATGAAGATTTTAAAATATATATGAAGATTATATATGTGATATGATTAAAAAATTATGACCATTTAAAATTATATATTAAAAACTATATATTTATTAAATGGGAGGTTTCATTAGATTTTTTCATAAGAGATTCATGGTAAGACAATGTTTGAAAACTACAGTCACGTGATAGTGGAAAAGATATATTACCATAGAGGTTTAACAATGTATATTTTTTATTTTTATCTGAAATTGCAACTATTTTATTACAAGTAATTATCATGTTAATTATCATGACTTGAAAGTGCAAACTTTGTTCAGCATAATAAAAACGTAACAGGAGAATCCAAGTTATATATGTAAAAAATAAAATAATGATTATCTGAATTCTCGATTCCTATATCAATGATAACATATAATTTGTAAATTTATATCACTGAAATTCTAAATCTAAAGCAAAGGTAACCGTACATACATAACTTAATAGTATATTATCAAATATTCGTGCACTTCATAACCCGTCTTTTGTTGTGATAAAAACATAAATAACCAAATAAAATTTTAAAATAAATATTTGTTATAGCAATAAAATTCAAGTTTAAATGGGTTAACATATCACAAATTGAAAAATTAAATTGGCAAAAAAATTTGAAAAAACTACTTTGATTAGGCTCTAAACTAGCTGAAAGACCCAGGTTAGACAATCCATAGTTATAGTTGTTCGGCATCAATGACCAATAATTTGAATAAGTTCCAGGACTTTGATACTGATAACAAATTGGCATTATATCTGAATATAATTACATTATAAAATTAATTTTCAAATTTTTTTTCCAAAAAAAATATTTTATATGGATTCTATATCGTTATTAATTTAAAACATACATTCTTTAAAAGCAAAAGTTCACAAGGACTTGGGATGTAAATCTTTAGAACTTAATCAAATATCTTCCTGGTTGTTTACTTTATTCAATTTAATGATAATACATCATATTTTTTATTGTCATAATTTGGCTTACATCATAAAAATAGACCTCTCGAAGCAAGATAAAATGTTTTCAACGTCACTGAGTTGAAAAACATAAAAGTGAAATGCACGTATTCAATAAACACCTAATATATAAGTTAATTTCTTTTTATCTACTTACAAGAAGTTCTAAAAAATTTATCGATTTCATCATTCTGATTTTTGAAATAATTATCCTACAAATTTCTATGTGAAAAATTAAACTAAAAGTATAAATTGGTAAAAAAAAGTAGGCTACCATTGACTGCAAACGTGTTATAAGAAATAATATAAAACACTTAGTAAGGAAATATTTCAAAATAGTGATCTGGCTTATTGAATCTGCTTATAGTTATATAATTGATGAATAATTATTAAAGCTCGTACCGATTGTCTGCATATGACACTGTCAGAATATGTTAAAGGCAAAGAAAACATGTGAATGGTTTTTGTGATGAAAAATGAAGTTCTGATGCATCTTTCGCAAAAAAATGTTATTCTACGTCGGTTTGTATCTGCAACGTACAGATTTGAAAATAGAAGAAAACAAAGAGTAATTTTGACATCTGACGCTTTTCGATTTCTTAATTTGTTTTAAATGTTCCATTTCCGAAAGGTTAAAGAGATTTCAAAATTCTATCCTAAAATTTGATAAAACTATTTTATTTAACTATAAATAATATCACAATAAACTCATAACCCGCTTAGATGATCTTCTAATCAAGAATATATATATATAAGTATATAAGAATATATATAGTCAAGAATATATTGACTATATTGTTTCCTATATTGCAAAAACTTCTCATTGTCTCGATATAAGATAAGAGAAAAACGGTTAAAATGTTTGAGATAAATATTGGGGAAACCCGAAAGATTCGCAACTCTAATTTAACTATAATTGTAACAATTATTTAAAATAATTTGACGTCTTATCACCTTTGTTTTGTTAAATTTTAAATTAAATTATTGAGTGATATTATTACTTTTAATGAAAATTAAAAATCAATTATAATTATGTATGGTGATGCGTACAATACTCATCATAAGATGTAATTAATTGATGATTTAATTATATTATGTTGAAATTAATAGATAATATATCAATCTGGATAGAAATACTCAATATCTTAGTGGAAAATGTCAAAGATATTAATATGATATAAGCAGTATTAAGTTAAGACGTGGAAGATCTTCATTGAACTGGATCGCTACACGCCAGTTGAGAACCAATGAACTAAGAACTATCACCCATAAAAAATATATTTATTAGCACTTTGACTACCGAAATCACGTTTACGTTATCTCAATTAGAAAATAGTTATTAGCCGTATCAACTGCTTCACAAGCCCAACAGTTGTTAACGGAATATACTAATTAAAACTACTTGCTGTCGCCAGTAAATTTATGTAACCTTAGTTACAAGTAATTTGATGCAGGCATAATTATAATTAATAAATTTTAAGTCGTTAAGAATAGTGCAACCATCAAAAGTGTTAAGTTTCAGGTTAGAACTTCCAACCAAAAAAAATTTTAATTGATTTATAAAATGTTATATAAAAGTTAGGACGACTAACGAAATATAATTGTAAATTATACAATTTTATTTTTCTTTATTATGATTATTTGTAAGGGATAATTATTGACGGTTATTTGTTTAAAATTATTTTGTATTGTATATTTGATAAATTTTGTGTAATGTTTACTTTATTTATGTTGAAACGCACACTCTCCCCAATAATTGATATTAGTAAACTATATAAAAAATTAAGTAGGAAATTAAATACCAGTAAAATGATATAAAAGACAGTTTGTTTAAATATTAATTTTTGCACAGTTTTTGAAATGTGTACCCAAAAATAATAACGGATTTATACATAAATAAATGTATGAAATCAAACTGCAGTGTTCTTAATAATGATAATATTAGAAATTTATAAATTCATATTATGGATTTAATTGTTAATAAAGTATCAAATTGCATATAATATATATAAGCAATAGTCAATGGAATTTATTTTATTTTAGCATATTAACTTTGGAATAAAAATATAACTATTAACAACATACCTTAAAATAAAATAAAAAGAGTTTTAAAATTATTTATTATAAATTAAGATTTGTATATTTTAGACACACTTTTACGTTTTACAAGGAAAGGAAAACATTAAACGAAAAAGCGGAATGTAACAATATATCTGAATCAGCATATATAATTATTTTTTCAATAAATTGTCAAAAAATTAATTATATAGTTATTTTAAATGCAAAAAATATATTATATGAAAAATATTTTGTCATATATATTATCATGTGTAATTAATATTATGAAGTATATGCTTATGTTTATGAATGTGGTATGTTGATTTGAGTAAGTTGAAATTGGAATTGTGATGGTTTTATTTTATTTGCGATAATTGATAAAATTTTGAAAAAGATGACTTATTTAGAATTTATTTATTATTACTTTAAATTTAAATTTTATCGGATTATTAAATTAATGAAAATTTAATAATCCGATAAAATTTAAATTTAAAAATAAATAAATTCTAAAATAAATTCTAAATAATAAATTCTAAATAAATTCTAAATAAGTCATCTTTTTCAAAATTTTAAATGAACATATATAACGTATTAATAAATGACATTTTAGAGGTTGGAAATAGATTTACAATTAATTTTAATTAGTTACTAAAAATTAAATGAAATATTTTTCAAATAAATTAAAAGTAAAAACTACATATTTTTTCATATAATTATTTAAAGATATTTTAACATAGTAAATTTTATAGGAAATTTAAATAAAATAAATTTCAAGTTAAAAACACATAACTGATTAATTTTATAACGAATATCTAAATATTTTAAAATTAAATAAATAATAAATGTTATTGAAAAGTGAGTAAATTTGTAAAAAAATATAAAACCCAGAAATAGCACTAATTAGAAACACGAATAATGAAGAATTTTTCGGGAGTCGTCGCGGAGATCACTTTAATTGTTATGATAATAAATGTTTTAATAATAATTGTCTCAGGGCTCTTAACGTGTCACTAATAATTTAATATTATATTTTTTTGAGTATAAAAATAGTAATCTATTAATTTTTATTGGCATAAATAAATATTTTAAATTGCTTGTAAAAAAGAAAAAAAGAGAATTTTGTGAATAAAACAACCAAAATATTGTAATGAAAACATAAACTTCCAACAAAAAGCATAAAAGGACATTTCCTAATTCATCAGAAAAATAGTCTAGAATCACGATGAAATATTATTTACAAATAAATGACAACTTCGGCAAGTGATGCTTCTGTATCCAAAAAGTTGCAATATATACAATAAATCTGGAATTTGGGACTTGTCAGATATGTAATAAGAACTCTTATTTATAACTATACATATTTTTATTATTTTGTCAATTTCATTTCGCAAATTTCCTATTTATAGAATTGATAAAAACAATTTTATTTCAATCATCATATTGTTACAAAAAAGTTTTACGTGTTGCGATCCATAAGTCTTTAGACTCGTTGATAAATAAGATTATGACGTATATACCGTTGATACTATAAATAAATGAGCTATCATTGGTTACGATATGACTCACTATACACAACTTGTGTGTCGGAGTGGTGTGTACAACCATTATTTCACTTTTTACTGTAGACATGGACAGTAACGTCGAATATTGCAGCGTGATAAAATTTCTGCTCCTGCGTAATACTAAAAGCTGCGATATTTTGCAGCAGTTGCAGGAAGCTTACGGTGACCAGTGTCCATCACGTGCAACAGTATATAATTGGATCAGAGACTTTAAACATGGCCGATAATCCGTTTTTGATGCTGAGAAATCAGGACAACCGTGTGAAATTTTACCCAGGAAAAGTGATTTTTACATGAAGATCGTGTCGGAAGAGAGACGAATAAGCGTCCGTAAACTTGCAGTGTCTATTCATCAGCTACCATTATACATTGATATTCTGCAATCATTTAGAGTTCGCAAACTGTGTTCACGTTTTGTTCCCCGATTCCTATCCGGTGAAATGTGCGACAAACGTTCGCAGTGTTGCACTGCCAATTTGGAGTTGCTTCGCACCCATGGTGATCGCTTCATCAACAACATCGTTACACAAGATGAAACCTTGGTGAGCTTGTATGTGCCTGAGAGCAAGCGTCAATCTTCTGAGTGGTGCTTCCACTGTGAAAGTGCTCCCCGAAAACTTCAAAGCGGCACCTCGCACAAGCGAGCAGCAATGCTGATTGTGTTCTGGGATTCCCATGGCATTATTAAAATTGATTTCCTTGAGAAATGACTGACAATGAATAGTGAGTATTATGTTGAATTACTTCGCGATGTGAGAAAGTCTTGTAGGAAGCCAAGAGGGATCCCATTGTGGATGACTGTGTCTTTCAGTTGGCTTCCAAGCCTCCTATAGCCCTGACCTAGCCCCAAATGATTTTGCGTTGTCTAAACACCTAAAGAAACATTTGAAAGGTGTCGACTTTCATTCAGTTGATATCCTCAAGGAGAAAATCCTTGATATTCTCAATTCTTTGCCTCCCGATTTTTACAAAAATGTGCTTCTGAGCTTGTTACTCGCTGGCGCAAGTGTGTTTATGTACACGGCTCATACATTGAGAAAGGAATTACTCTGATGTCATGTACTGATTCTGAAAAAATAAAGTTGATTGGACTTTGCTTTCTTGCCGAGTCTAAGAACTTATGGTTCGCACCACGAACAAATGAAATTTAAAATTTAATTAGAGGCTTTAATAATCATAAATGAAATAATTAAACATAAAAAATAAATTAAAGTTTAAATAATTCAGTCTCTAAAAAAATATTTGAATCATTTAATCATAAAATGATTCATAGACCTAAAGCTCTTGATCAATTAAAGAAAATTAGATATGAAAATACTGAAAGTCGATTAAATCGAAATTATAGAGCGGCAGTTAAGGTTAAAAATATGTGAAGTGTGTATACAGTGTGTGTATGTATTTATGTATGTGTGTGTGTGTGAGTGTGTTTCTCAGATTTTTTAAATAACAAACTAAATTATTAAATCTACATGAACTTTGTTGTTCATATTCCTAAATATTGCAAAATATTATAAAATTTGAGCGATTGTAAAATATTTTAGATATTATTAAAATTTGTTACAAGTTATAGAGAAATGTGATTTAAAAAAAATGTAAATTCACATAAAATTATAACTTTAATTAACTTATAAAAGAATATTTAATTAAAAATTAATAATAAGAAAATGAGTCTCATTAAATTGTCTGGTTTTACTAATTGTGTCAAGATTGAAAACATTAGTAAAACACCTTATATAATTATCGCTACGATATAATGCTCGTTAATCTTTGCCTTTGATTATTATATATTTTAATATTAAGATTCATTAAATTATCACAAATACTCTTATGTATTTTCCTGATATCAAATAATTTAATGATTGATCTGTTACCAAATTTTTGTATCATAAAGCACAATCATTTATTGATGTTAGTGTACCCTATATTTAAGTTTCATATTTTGAAAAATATACAAAAATAAATATCCTTGAACTGGAGATCTCTCATAATAACTGTTTAATAATTGTCCAAATGCTTTACAAAGATACATTCATTTGTTGCAACAGTATTAAACCAACATTTAAGATTAAATATAAAATTCAATAAATCACTGCTACAGAATTACAGAAGATAAAAAAAGATTTTTACAAAATAATTTATTAAAAAATAAAAGTATTGAGAAAATGATTTTTTCTGTTTATATCGATTATATAAGATTCAATGTTACATATAAAGAAATTAATAAACTTTTCATAATAAAAATTCCATGGTAAGAAATTAGATTTTATAAATAACAATTTATAATTTATTTAAAAAAAACAAAAATAAATACAATAAACTTAGAAAAAAAAGCAAATATAACAATTACTAAAACCAACATCAAGGTAAAAAATATGCTAAAAAGGTAAAACATTGTCATTAAAAAAGGAAAACGTGATAAATATTAAGTGTCCATAGATCGAGAATAGATAAGAGGAAGCGTGTATTAAATCCTTCACAACGAGAGAAATTACATTAAAAATATACTAATGAGACGTTTAAAATTATGTACAAATTTAATATCATAAGAACAATATAAACTCGTCAAAATGAAAACAGATAATTTGTATTAATACTACGTTACATCAAATAATGTAGTTGTGATTATTTATTAATCTGTTTAAGTATTGAAAAAAGATTATAAATATTAAATATACTCTATTTGTTGAAATTATATGTTCTGATATGAAAATCAGACAAACAATCATTTAAATAAAAAAAAGAACAATTACATATTTATTAATAAATTGTATCATAAGTAAATGCACCTTACTCCTTGACAAGAAAAGCGGTGATTTCAATCTGGTTCATAATTAATATAATGTCCTTCATTGAGTCTTTTTGTATGGAAAAAGTATATTAAATCATACAGTTGACGAATTAATAAAAAAAGGTTTAAATTGTATTTGTTTTGCATTAGTCGGGTTATGTGAAAAGAATAGAAAAGAACTCGTCTGAATTTCATAAAAATTGGGATTACATAAATCCATATTAATTCAACCTTAAATTAAATGAAGATTATCTGGAAATTATTATTTAGACTTGGTTTGTATAGCATAGTCCTAGAATCTATAACTTAAAATATTTTTAGGTGTTTGTAAACACAATGTATTTAATAAATAAAATTTCAAATATAACTAAATGATTATAAAAAGTCTACTAAATTATTGACAATACATATTGTACATATTCATAAGTCAAATACCAAATATCATTTTATAAGTGATTTTAGGAAAAAAATCAGGCCAGATATCGTTATAATTAACTATTTTTAAAGAGTATTGGGTCTCACGTTGTTCAGGTTTATGTTTCAAGTAAGGAAATGTAAATAAAGGAAATGACGTCTTCACTTAATATTGGAAGTCTTACTTGGCGAAATACAAGAAAAATGAAGGAATCTATATCCAATTTGGATGGAATTATATTGAATGGATGTTGCCTGACTATTGGGGGGAAGAAAATTTTATTCAGTAATATTATAGACTGATACCATTCATGAAATCGTATTTTAGTAAACAATATTGTCTAAGTTTTACTCTTCGATATTTATAAAGATTTTCTGAAAGAATCATCTGAAAAACTATCTTTAAGTATCTAGGAAAATTTAAATATGGTGTATTTACTACAAACAATATTGAGACTCAAATAACAGACTCCATCTAATTTTATAACATCTTGCTCAAAGATTTACATCTCAAATAAAATATCATCTTCAAAGTATGATTGAATAACATTAACAAGAATTTATAACGTAGCATAGATTTTGTTATATGCAAATGTAAAGTTAACTTTCTTAAATATTACTGTGACTTTTCAATGGTTGCAATAACAATTTATTAATCACTTTAGAATTTCTACTTGTAAAACTCTGAAATCTGGGTTAATGTTGGTATATATGAAGTTTTATAAAAAATAAGCACATCCTTAAAAGAAAAATATTTTTATTAATAATTAATTTCAATGGTATAAATGTCATTATCAGATTATAAAGAAAATATGAATAAAATTAATTGTCAAGAAAAATAAAAAAAATTAAATGGCGTTTTTGATTTTAAAACTAAATTACCACTATGTTTTATTATACGTAGAATAAATGAAATATTTAGTAATATTTTCAGCTAATTATAATAGAATAAATATTGAGTCTTATGGATACTAATTTGATATTTTTGAAAAATAATTTAGTTGAATTTACAACTAATTATTTCAAATCTTAAAATCTTTCTGTGAGTTAGTTAAAATTTCATCTCTCCAAATAATTTATTTAGAAAGGTCATATATAATATTTTAATTCGAAAAATTATAATCAAATCAATTTAAAATTAATTTTTAAATTAATTACAAATTCAAAATGTATATGTAAAATTTACAAAAAGGCACAATTTTAAATTACAAAAAAATAATTTAACACTAGATTTACGGACTGAGTCAATTTGACTCATTTAAAATTATATTGCTATATATAAAACTGAAGTATTATTTTTTTAAATACATGAGATGGTTTTTAGTTACGTAATGACGTTACTCCACACTTCCGATTCCCTCATTTCACATATTTGAATGTGGTTTACATATTTCTGCGGCCATGAGATCGCTTGTCGGATGAGTCAAATTGGCTCACTTCAGTAAAAATAGGTATATGATTTTTGACAACAATCGTAAATCTAGTGTTAAAGCCTCACAATAATGGAAATATGTTAATTTAAAATTTTTAAAAATATAAAATTAATTTTTAAAAAATAAACCAAAAACACTAACATATTTAAATTAACCCTAATGGGGCCGAAACTATTTCCTTTAGAAAAAATGAATTTTTGATATTAATTCTGTCCTTCTTTTTTCATTTGTTTCTTTTGTAGTCTTTTCTTCGATACAATTTCTCATCTAGTCCGTCCACTTTCGACACTGGGTATTAGCGAATCTGGTATGCTAGCCGTTCTTTACACATTTATTTTTAAATCAAGTACACAGAATTTAAAAATCATTTTCTTTTTTCATTTTAATATTAATTCTGGTTAAACTGATGATAAACTGATGAGTTCAAACTCATGACTCATATATGCAAAGACTATTGCACATAATGCTGCCTGTTGCTGAGTCGTCAAATTGATGTAAAAAAATATTTAAGCAGTGTTCTTTTAAAAGGACGATGGCTCCATTCGGGTTAAAACATTGACATAAACATAAAAATTACAAAAGATTTTTTTAGAAAAACACTAAAAATAAATAATCTAAAAAGTTAATAAAATATTTAATTCAATAAAAGAAATATAAACACATTTTAAAATATCTAATTTGAAAGAACAATTTATTTAAAATAAATTAATTTTATTAAAAACAAGTGCAATAATTTCATATAATTTAGAAAAAAGAATAACTAAATGAAATTAGCGAAATGAATATCGATTTTATAAAAAAGGAGAAACAAAAATACAAATGACTAAAGTTTTTAAAGAATAGGAAATGAAAATTTCTTTAAATTTATGTATAGTATCATTAATAAAAGAAATTGATCATAAATTCTAGGTTCGAATATTAAAAATAATATAAACGCAACTAACTTTTTATTGCATTTTATGACTTGACAAAACTTAATAAATTTAAATTTTCAAAATCTTCAAATATTTTGAAATTATACTTTCTCGAGTATGAAGAATGAAAGTTCGAAACATGTTCAACTTTATTTTCTTAAGAGGCTTTTACTAAATTATTTTGTTTTAAAAATTAGAATAAATGTTGAGATAAATATTTTCAAAAATATAAACAATTGTGAATAGAACAATATCGATTTATGTTTGTTTCAGTAATCCTTGTATACAGTTTCTAAAATTTGAACTCAATAAAACAATACGTAAAACGTGCAAAGCATTCAGTGCGTTAAAAAATTGTTTAAAATTGTGTCTATGAAATTTTTAAAATAAAACTACTATGAAAATGTTATCAAAATTTCAATTTATATCAAATGAAACAAATGAAAAATAAATATGGTTATTGATTATCTGTTTTGTTAATTTACCATGTTTATATTTGACGTGAACAAACACGACCTTTGATTAGTTTTAATAGACTTCAGGAAATCAAACTATCTTATTAACAAAAATGGCAACTAGATGAAAATCAACAGAAATAATAAAAATTTCATCCCATACATTCTGTCATAATAATAATCAATCGATATCCATTGTTATACACTAAAAGAATAACATAGATAAAGACAAGGTTGGAAAAGCCAATATCTTACAAATCTTTTGTCATATTTAAATACAAATTGTAAAATATAAATTAATAAAGTTTACATTGAAGATGCATTACAATAGATTGTATAATTAATATTATTTAATTAACGTAGTTATCGTTTACATATTTTCTTATTCTGTCATCTTTTGTAAAGCACTAATATAAAAAATTTTAAATCTATCATTTTTAAATATATTGTAATTTAATCATTAAACAGTTTATATATACTCCAATGAATCCTTTGCGTTCTACATACTTCTTGCAAACGTAATATTACTCAATCGTATGATCGTAGAAACTAATGTCGTCATACATAACAACTAAAACAATATTGCGTCAGAAAGCATAAGTGTTTAATTCTATATTTTTTATTTACAGGGTTTTTCATTCAGTTTTGACAATTATCCAAATAGTTTTGACAATTATTATCCAAATGGTTTTGAAAATATTTCAAATGGTTTTCACAAATTTCTAAAAGGTTTTGACAATTTATAAAATAATTTGAAAGAAATTAAAATTTTTAAGTTGACTTTTTAATGAAATATAAAAGATTTTATTAACTTTTCTTAGTCAAATTATATTGAACATGTTTTTGAAGGAAATTAAGCTTTTATTATTCTACTGAATAATACAGTCATAATATAAACATTATGTTCCAAAGGTAGAACTAAGAATCTTGGTCTCAATGAACAAAATTAATAATTTTTTTTCATTCTTGGGCTTCATTTTGAATTGATTTTTTTATATAAAATATAGAAGAAATTCGTTAATATGGACTTTTATGGACCATAAAAAATAATCAAAATAAAAATGTCATTGTTTTGTAATTAAATAAAATCCTTTTTGAATAAAAATGAATGTTAATGGTTATTCGTTATATGTCGATGTTGAAAAAATTAAAAATAACTTTAATTCGTACAATGGAAACATAAAAATATTGTTTATTGTTTAACTCCGAAATTCTATTAAATTATAATTTTACTGTTAATCTTTATCTTTTATATTAATCATATTCCCATATAAATCTAATTACAATATAATGTAATAAAATGTAATGTAATAGTATAAAATTTCAGTTTAATGAAAATAAAATCACAAAAGTTTTAAAATAAAAAATGATCATTTCCACTATATTTTATGAAATCATTATTTTTTATTTGTAAAAATAATTGATATTTCTATTATTTTTACATTGAAAATTACCTAATTAAAGATTAATTTCCTATGGTGATTAAAATTATTGTTAAAGGTTAAGGAGATTATGACAGATCAAATAACATTTTGAGAATTAATTAAAATATTACGCAAAATAAAAAAATCCCAGTTTTCATTTTCCAACTTGTTACATATACTTTCCTATAATATGTCAGAAAGCAAAACAGAGGGGTCGTAGTTACATCCAAAACTATCTGGAAATTCTACTAAAAAAACATTGAATTGAATAATTTTATTTCCGATCAGATAGATGCGAAAAAAACGAATGTAAAATAATCAGATAATTGCCCTTTTACTTCTGTATCACTCACAATTAATATCTAACTTATAATTAGATTTTTTATGGGAATATGATTATGATAAAAGAGAAAGATTAACAGCAACTTTATAATTTAATAGAATTTGGGAGTTAAACAGTTACTATAAACAATATTTATACGTTTCCATAGCACTAAATAAAGTTATAGTAACGTATTAAATAACCTTAAATCAAAGGCATGCATAAACCTCATTCTAACACTGCCCCCACAAGGAATCTTTAAATAATGCATAGAATGAGTTTGACGTTACGGTTTTTGCCACCATCTTCAATGCATTTTCGAAATGTCCTAGAGTCTATATCGCTGCTCATGGTTATCTTTTATTATAGTTTTTAATAACATGTTATTTAATCAGAAAATCAAATTTTAATGGTGGTTTGTCTTATTTTGGAAAGGCTACTCTTATTTCAGTTTAAATATTGATTACGGTAATTATTTCTGACCCTTTAAAATCTATACATAGCCTAAATTATATATATATATATATATATATATATATATATATATATTTTAGGATATATACATTTTATGATAAAATATGAAAGCTATTTTTCAACCTATATTACAACAATAAAATAATTTGTTCATAAATTTTTAATAATATTTTTTCATTATTTTTAAACTCTTAATATTTTAGGAATTCAAGTTTTTTCTCTTTCTGGTAGTTGAATATTTCTTTATACGCTTATGAACTCTTCAAATATTTTAAACTTTAAATAATTAAATAATAACGGAGTACTAATTGAAATATCTTAATTTAAATCATACAGAATTTTTACGAAAAGAATTTGATCCTACGATGGAGCTATAAACATTCACACATAAGGCACAAATATGAAGGAAATACGGCCCAATACAATAGAAAAATTAATTAAACGGATGTAAAGAATCTATACATTTGTTATTTAAACCGTGACGAATAATATTTATTAAAAACATGTGTAATTTAAATTGGCATATATACATTTGATACTTATCATTTTAACTAGTCACTGCTTAAACATTCAACGAAAAATAAATTGGTTTTTTATTTGATTTTTTGTTAGTCAGAAATTTCATATTAGTAAAAACTGCATTTTTCTATACTCTCTCTATGCATAAAAAAAGACAAATCTTTAATAAAATGGATCAGTTTCGCTGAGAATGCTGAGTTCTCTTTATTCGTTGTCTTCAAGTTTTGCATTATCAATTGCATTTACAATGACATAAGATTCCAATTTTTAAAATCCCGTTGATTTTTGGGTTCATATAAATGGAAACAGTGTTCCAAAGAAGGACTTGAAGTTTTATTCTAGTGAAATTCAATACAATATCGGAAAATAGCTTACGTGTTAGTAAAAAGTGCTTTGATAGCATCTAGTTAAAAATTTCTTAAATTCTAATGAAAGAAGCCACATTTAAAAAACTGGGACATAATTCAGAGTTAGATAATAAGAAAATCATATTGCTAAATTATTACGTTGGGGGACAACTTGCCAATAAAAATGGGTTACCTAAGCAATTTATTAAGAAGGAATTAATTAAATTAAAAATTCTATAAAATCCATTTAAATCTAGAAACGTACCCTGCCCTACCATAAGTCTTCGGTCAGAAGCTTTTTCATACTTTTAACTGGTCGCAATGAATTCTATAACATTTAAACCCAAATAGAATGCAGAAGACAGGCGAGGCAATGGAAAAATTAGTATTTAGTACAGTTTCCTTTAGCTCTTATGACTGCTCTTACCAGGTTTGGCATAGAATCGACCAATTTTTTCAGGATGTTTTCATGGCCGGTTTGAAGCGGTCAACGGCTGTCATCTGTGGCAACTTGGAGGCTTGCAAGGAGGTACCCGCATCGCAAAACCGATCGATCGGGAAACGAATAGTGGGTCCCCACTATTGCGCGGGTGGGGAGCCCGGTTGTGGTGACGAGCGACTTGTATTCGTTCCGGTGAACATGTGTGGAAGGACTGTAAGGGCAATGGTTGACACGGAATGTTCGACGTCAGTCGTAGCGAGGGCGTTGGTCCCGTCGGCAAAGCTAGTCCGAGTTGAAGAAGTTGTTCGGATGATGGACGGGTCGGCGGCGGGCGTGCAATTCAGAGCGACCCTGTCGATTGAGTACAGCGATAAGCGGATCGAATGCCGTGTTCTAGTGGTACCAGAAGTTATCTCGTCTAGGACAAGGGTACTTCTCGGCATGGATGCGATCAACCAAGTTGGGGGCGTGTGGGTGCCAGACAGAGGTGGAACCTCAAAGTTTGGACGGATAGAACACCAGGCAGTAGTGGGCAGAGCGAAGCAACCGGCACGCACGCGCATTGACGATTCTGATTTTATAGCCGAGTTTGACGGCCGCTCATGGACGGCATTATGAAAGTGGAAAGACGGTGAGGAGCCACCAGAGTCACTTGGGGGAGCGACCGTATACGCGTCGGCCAAGCAGTACGAAGAAGAGGTGAGCCAGGAGTTGTCCGAATGGAAGAAAAACGGCAATTTGGCCTCTAATGGTGGTGGTTCAGACGACCAAGGGGAAGATGTGACCGGTGCTAGATTACAGAGCTTTAAACGAGTTCGTGTCCAGCCACACCGCAGAAAGTCTGGTGTGCGCTGAAAAGCTGCGCAGAGGGCGGAAGATGGGGTCATCGCTCGAGATAATCGATTTGAGGCGGGNGGGTACATCTCCAAATCAAGGTGCACTCGAGCCTGTGAACATATCAAGTGATCCACCACGAGGGGAAGACGTGATGCCTGACGCGACTGGGCTTTGGATTGAACGCGGCACCAAAAATTATGAGGTGCATCATGGACCATATGCTCGGGTCCGATCCACAAATTGCGGAAGCTGCAGATGCGTACTATGATGATATCATGATTGACAGCAGCAAAGTATAAGTGGAGCGCGTGGTGTAGGTGATCGAAACAAAAGCGCCGGTAAAGATTAATGGAGGTAGAGTGTTTTGACTTGCGGTGCGGAAGACCGACGGTGAACTACACTGGCACCGAAATGGCAATATATCGGCTTTACCGGACCGCCTGACGCGACGGAAGCTTTTTTCATGGGTCTGTCAGCTCGTAGGCATTTCCAGTCGGTGATTGGCTGAGGCCGGCATGCAGTTTCTTAAGAAGACTGGCCTGTCGAGGCGGCTGGGACGATACAGTAGAACTGTGTGTAGTGGACATCGCGCAGAAATTTTTTTATTAAATTTTAACTAGTATTTCTTGTGAACAATCACATCCACGGACGAAGTAAAATGAAATCAAAAAATAAATTGAAACGAAAAATCAAAAATATTTAAGAAAATCTAAAATCAATATGAAAGGAAAAGAAACAAAAAAGAATGTGACCATACCGAAAGCATTGTACAAGCACTGATTTGTGAGGTTACTGTTGTAACCATCATAATTGACATTTGTCGATGGAGAATAGTACGCGTTGTCGTGGTCTGATTGGATTCGACTGGTCGAATCGCCGCTGATATCTGGTCGAAGAGCCTTCGAATCATTGATAACCGAGAACTGTTGTTTCGGAACGAACGGATTCGAGAAGCAATTCAATCGACTCTGTCCCGACAACGACGACGAAGACGATTTAGAGTTGCCGTTATTCGTGAACGACGTATTCGACGATTTGATATCGTGTTTCATGCTGGACGACCGATTGGAATTATCTGATTTCTTTGAATTCTAAAATAAATAACAACAATAACAAATAACATGTGTGTATTTGGTTATGCGTCGTCACTGGTTTGAGAGTTTCAATCTATGGAAATAATTTAACTTTAATTGCGAGTCGGACATTCGTGTTTGTACATTATTTTCCTTTAAATTGTTTAGTTGTCTTTAATGTTTCAATTTTATAAGAAATTTGTTTCTGCAATTTTTCTACAAAGTTAAAATTATTAAATATTAATGGAAATTAAAAAATAAACAAATTTGTCTATTTTTAATTTTCCATTAATATTTGATAATTTTGAAGCTATATAGTTGGGCCTTTTCCCGCAAAATCGCGGCGTCTCAAACTAATTTTATCGGCTTGGATACTGCCGATAATATAAAACGCACCACCCACAACTGTCTAAAACCCCTTGCTTACAAGTTAACCGCACCTGAAAACTTCGCGCAAGAAAACGAGTAAACTCGGCTCACGTGCTGTACTATAAAAATGGGTATGACAAGTTTACTCGTCTCCAGAAAACAATGTGTTAACTATATATTTTTTAAAAATAGGTTATTCTTTGAAGCTGTCCCTAGCATAATTTTGCCTGAAATTACTAATCAAAATCGTACTTAAATTTAATTAAAAAATTATATATATATATATATATATATATATATATATATATA
>MQRK01243695.1:18944-29400 GCA_001938485.1 Girardia tigrina
AAAAATTAAAAATGATATAATAAAAGAAAATCATAAAAAATTAAATATCTATTTAAAAATAAAAAATATCTTTTTAATGTATCTATTAAATATCTTAAAATTAAAAATGACAAGAAAACCATTAAATATTAAATATTTATTTATAAATAAAAATATTTTTATAGTCATAACAATTTATATATCTTAATAGAAGTTATAAAACAATTTTAAATAAATTTTTCGTTATAATGGGAAAATCATTTAATAAATTTGCAAGATTTTAAAAATTGAATCGAAAAAAATTTAATAGATTAATTTGTGACGTCATAATTAAATTAACAGAAAAATTTGTTTAAATGTGTGAATTGTTATATTAATAAATTTTGGGTGTTAAAAAATGAATTCTGATATTGATGTTGCAACCACTTCTCACAATGCTAATTTTATACTATTAATCAATATTTTAGTAAAAGCTTTTAAAAATAACTATGATTATAAAACATGCTTCAATGAGTTTTCTTACACATTTCACAGTACCAGAGTGAGTTATCCAATATGAGTAATATTGCATACAATAATATTAAAAATTATTTATCAAAAAATTGGTGAAATTAATTAGAAAGTTTCATGATGTTCATAATTGAGAATATCGAAGAAACTAATTTGCAAAATACAAACCATAATGATCTATATTTTTTGTCTATTTTTCAGTTCATTCTTGAACTCAATGTTGATACTCTTAACATGATCTTATACTTCACAAATCTCCAATATTGCATCATTTTTTCCTGATGAAACGAAACAAGACAAGATATTTGTATTTTCTATCCAAGATTTTAAAATGTGTTGAAAATATTTAAATAGAAACCAGTAAATCAAAAAAATTGTAATCCCTTCTTTATGCGGACTTATGTCCGCAAAATTTTTTTGTAATCTTTTGTAAAAGGGAAAATTACTATTACATTTTTTAATCAATTTATTATTTTATTAGTAACTTTTAAAATCTTTTGTAGAAGGGAAAATTTCATACAAAAAATTTACAACTCTATTTCGTAATTAAATAGTTATTAATAACAATATAAATAAAGCATGGAAGGAGAAAAACCAAAACATTTCTATTTAATCCAGTATAAACATTTGTGGATAATCGTTAAATGTTTTTTTTTGCAAAAAGATTATTTTTCATTTACTAGTTTGATCAAATTTTGACATTATCTTTTATTGTCATCGAAAAGGAGTAAATGTGCAAAGATGGGAGAAAATTGATTGAGTAAAAAGCCTTCAAAATTAGGTTTCTAAATTCCATGGATATGTATATATATATATATATATATATATATATATATAAAAGTAAGCTAATAAAAAGAATGGAAAAAAAGATAATTTGTTATTGAAATGTTAAAATCTACAACTAGAACACAACAAATTTTGTCAAAATCCAACCAAACAATTTTTAGAGAGACAACGACGATCATTATAAATCGTATTTTGAACATTAAATTATTCAATTGTCATTATTATGAACATTATTAAACTGTCTTTTAATAAATTCCAACTTATTTGTAATAAAACATTTTATAGTTACTTAATCTTATTTACTGAGTCGAAATTCTCAAAACATCAATTTTCACATTGAATAGTGTTTGATTAAAAATGAAAGACCTGAAATCAACATTGATCCTAATTTTTAATTCTTTGGAAGTCAAGGGACTCAATTGTGAATAAAGATCCGAAGTAAATTTGTTCTACAAAGCGTCTTTGTTTTTAAATATATGTTTTAATATTTAAATTAATTCAAAAATAATATTTGTTTCAATTAATTTTTAAAAGGAAAATTTATGTTTTTTTGTTCATACTATAATTTTTTATAAAAACTTAATTTCAATGATGAAGTAAATAAGTGCTGAAGAATTTATCGTCTATAATTAAAGGTGTTCCTAATGAAATGAACTAATCCTAATTTCAAGATTTCAAGTCACACAAAATTCAGTCTTGAGTTCTCAGATAAATGTCGCGAAAGTAAATAGATTTTTTACTAATCATACAGAATATAATAACTAATTAAAGGTGTACTAATTGACAAATTTGTTAAACGATTTTTCACCCACTTCCCATGGTCCGATTGAGCTGAAATTTTACCCATATTGGTAATCATAATGACAACATTCGAATCAATAAAAAATATACTATATGAATGATAATTAAGTCATTTTTGCGTCAAAACAAATTTGCGATTATCCCATAATTATCCCTATTTATAAATTATATAAAAAACAAAATAAATCCAAATTTATATTTTTTTATAATTGTCATAATTTTATGAATTTTGGTTATATTTTTACAATAAATATATTTTTTATTCTTTATTAATTATATTTCATTTGGTTATATCTTTGTCATGAGAAATTTTTAAAAAATATTTATTGATTTTCTCGACTCGGAGTATTCTTCTCTTTTCCATAATTATCTCGTGTTAAAAACCAACTTTTTGGGTGTTTAAAGTGCAGAAACGGTGCTCCGATGGCCATGCTTTCTAAATCAGCACATTTATTTGGTCAAAAATTTCTAGTCGGAACGAGAATCCACATATATTAAAATGATCTTCTTAACCGGTCGATCAAACAACTATTTGGAGTAATGGACCAGAAATATCGACTGCGAATTAATTAAATTGTTAAAAATTGTGAATTTGTAAATTGATTTTAAGGTACTTTTATTCACATTAAGTATTGATTTAAAACGATTTTTTCTTGATTTACCAGTGAAACATAATTTTCGAAACTAAGAAGATCATTTCCATCGTACCTGAACAATGTTTTTGTAATCGACTAATTTTTCCTGTTCTTAATCCTCCAGATCATTACTATGTTAATATAATATTGTTAATATCAAATTATTTAATTTTTATATTATTAATTTATTAAAAAGAAAAAGTATAAATATCGGTGACCCGACAAATGCGCTAAAAGGGGATTGCATATATGTTTTTGAAAATTTTATATTATATTATATTAATTTTATATTATATTATTACTTAATGTTAAAGACGTTGTTGAATTATAAAATTAAGAGATGATTTTGAAATTTTTTTATTATTAATTCGTTATTGCTAAAAATATTTTTGAAATATAAAATTAATAAATGATTTTGAATTTTTTTACATATTGATTGATCATTTCCATTGTGAACAGGACTTGACAGAGCAAACTATAAGTTGTATAGTTAGTGGAATTTCTACTCAAACAGCCAGCAAATCTAAGTACGTTCAATTATCTAAACGTCTTGCTGCAATTATTCCTACTTATACAGGACGTGAATTTAAGGATTATTTATACGCAGTAGCTCTTAATATTGACATTTACAGTTCAACCTGTCTAATCCGACAGGTTCGAAAATCAATATTTTTCAATCAAGGTATTTGTTCTGACTCTCTCTATTCCGGAAAACTGTATATTCCGGCATATTTTTAAATCACTTGTCATGTCGGAATAGCCAGGTTCTACTGTAGATTGTCTCTTGTGGATAATTGACAATGAATTTGTTTTTTCCATTCTTTTTATTAACTTTTTTCTTTATAGGTATATATATATCCATAGAATTTAGAAACATATTTTTGAAGGCTTTTTACGCAATTGATTTTCTTCAAACTTTGCTCACTTACTCATTCTTGATGACAATAAATGATTATGTAAAAATTTGATCGAAAAAAACTTTTTAAAGTCACAAAATGGGAAAATTCAGAGTAATATTAATTGCAAGATATCTACTTATAAATTATAAGTAGTTTATATTAATTTTTATTGTATTTTTTTAATTAAAATTTTTTAAATGTTAAATTTTTTAAATTTTTTTGTTGGCAAAGTAGAGTTCTGTCTGCATAAAGAATGGATATAAAAAATGAAATTTTTTGATCTACTAGTTTAATCATTTGCTCCATTATATTAAATTAATATTGACACTAAGATTGATATTAACATTAAATATTTCAAATATATTTTTTTAGCATTAACGAATTAATAGTAAATTTTCGAAAACATGTATATCAATCCCCTTTTAGCGCATTTGTCGGTGCCATAAATATTGACATAATCGATTTTTAAGTTTTATATCAATAATGATTTGATAAAATCTAATTTTATTTCCATTCATTTATTTATTTCAGGCGATCGGAAGGTAACTTGAAGCATGAAATATTTAAGTAATTTGTTGTTTCAGTTTCTGAGACGTTATTATTTAAAACCTTTTTGGTTTCTAATTATTTTTAAAAGGAAAAATTGATTTATCTAATTAAATGCTTTATTAAATTTAACAAAATAACAACTTTATTTTCAATTTAAGTAAATTTCCTTGAAGTTTATTTGAAATATAATTGCAAATAAATCTCAACTATGACCAGGAAAATTTACAAAGTCAAACTAACATTATTGTAATTTGGAGCTGAAATAAAAGTTCGGAGATGTATTTCTGTTTTACAACTAACTGCAAGTTACCTTTGCCATTTTAAACTCAAACTTAATCTCCATTTCTACCTCCAATTTTATGTTTAATACTAATGACTGATTTTAATCAATAATTTATGGATGAATCGTCTGGTGATGAATCACACACTAGAAAAACAATTGTTATAAATTGTCCAGTTTTAAAACATCCGAACACCATAATTACTACTCAGCAAGTTAAGAAATATTAAATTTTGTTTATTGTGTTAAAAAATCGTTCTCAACTATTACCGAAACTTCGAGGATCAGCTTTAATCTCCTCCCTATCATATTTTTTACTTATTTTATACTTTAAGTTTTGTTATTATTATTTTTTTGATTTTATTTTTTTGTTAAAGTTAATATTTCATTTCTCCAAAATCAAGAATATAAAAGTTAGCAATACTTAAAATATGATTTCATTTAATAGTCTGAATACGACTTTGAGGGAAAATTCGGAATGTTGTAAGTTTGTTGTTTGTACGCTGTTTAGATTTGTAACTCTCCTACTTAGATGGGATTGATATGTTATTGATTAATTATTTAAATCTAATGAAATTAATTTAATGAGATTTAAATTAAAAAAAATTTTTGAGAAATTAAAAGTTAATATTAATTTTGACCCATTAATTAATTTTAGGATTTGAATTTAGATACAAAAACATATTAATCAAGAATGATGATGCCCGCAGAAATTGCTAGTGAAAATTTTTGTGTTGTTAATAAATGTTTACACTCAAATTGTGATGTTGCCAATAACGACAGTTATAGGGGTTTTCAAAAATATAATTAAAAATGTTTTAAAATTTATTCTGAATTATTGTAAAAATAATTATAAAGAAAAAATAATGGAAACATAGATTACTTGTTTTAATCATAAATAAATTATTAAACTAAAATTATTTATTATTCAAATACTTTTCTTTAAAATATATTTTATTTTTAATAATTTTTAAGTCTCAAAAAATATTTGTTAATCGATTTTAAGGTACTTTTATTCGCATAAATTATTAAATTTTTAAAATTTTAAAAACTTTGTTGGCAAAGTAGAGTTCTGTCTGCAGAAAAAATGGATATAAAAATGAAATTTTTTGATCTACTAGTTTAATCATTTGCTCCATTATTTTAAATTAATATTGACAAAGGCAAAGGTTTTTATGAATCAAGAATAATAATAACTGGAAAAAAGTGATTGAAAATAATGGACAGTATATCATGTAAAAATATTTGTGCATCCATGTCATTTTTTGATAATAAATATTTTATTAAAAAACTCAATGACTTTTTGGCCTACCCAATATATTTTAAAAATTAATGTTTATTTAAAATTTACATAATGCCTTTTTATCCAATAAAATTATAAAAAATTAAAAGTTAATATTAAAAAATGTCCCATTCATTGTTTTTTAAATTTGAATGCATAAACAAAAACTATATCAATCAAAGAAAGATTCTCTCTGAGAATTGTTGCGAAGAATCTGTTTATGTTGTCAATGAATGTTTACATTCAAATTGTGATGTTGTTAATAAGGTTCAAATAACTCAATTATAAAAATTATGTCATAATTTTAAAAATGCCATTAAATCATTTGGAAAAATAATGAAACACTATTTTTACTAAACTTTTTTCTTCAAATAACTGAGAGTTTAAATAACTCAATGAGTACTGTAATTGTAAATATATTTTGTAATAACCTTATATTAAAAATTTTTAAAAATATGAAATGACGATTTAAAATTATTTCGTATCGTAAATGATTTATATTAATAAAAGTAAGTTATTTTATATATTTATATGCATTTTTGATATAATAAATGTCTGATAAATTTAAAAAATAACGGCAATTTCTTTTTAAACTATTAAAAGACGCCATTTTAAAATAAAATTTTTTATTTTTGCAATATATTTCGACGGAATATCAGTCATCATCAGGCAATTCTGATTCTAGCTGTTAAGCTAATATATGTTAAAATGATTATTACATAATTACCTAATTAATGTTTTACGTAAACACTTTAAACAAAGTTGATAAATCACTTGATTGATCATGTTGGATTAACTGCTTTAATTATTAATGCCTTACACGAGGCTCTTTCCTAATAATTTTTAAAATTGCAACATAAAACTTTAAAAAAATTTTTCCGTCGAATATATTGCAAAAATAAAAAATTTTATTTTAAAATGGGGTTTTTTAATTTTTAATAAATATTTGTTTTTGTCTTTTTTTTGATGTATAAATTTATACGAAATGTTAAATAATATATCTATATATATATTATATTAAATAGGTATTTGTAATAATGTTTTTTTAAACTTCATGTTATGGGATATGTCAAATATATGTGGTATTTATGAAAAATATTTTTTACATCTGGTTTTGAAATATTTCAGTTGTCTGACATATTGTAAGCTCTGATTAGTCTTTATTAATTAATCTTTCGTCAAGAATTATTATATTGCATATAAATTTGATAAAATCTTAATTCTTCGGTCATTTTCGTTTTCAGATATCACAAGTGATATGCTACATCTTGACTTTCGGTAATAATTAATAAGTACAAATAAGTAATATCATTTATAAACTACTTGCAAATAAAATGATTTTTTCCGACTTCAATATTTTTAGTTTAACTTGTTTAACTTGCAATTTTAATTACAAGTTTTGTTATGATATTTGTTTAGTTTGAAACATATAAACATATCTATGAAATTAGATCTAACAATATCAAGGAGAATGGAACTAAGAATTCCAACTCCAGCACCTCTCAGAGAAAATCAGTTTATTCTTCCCCGTATGGAAATAGGGGATATAATATTGGATCCCATTCCAGAGCCACAAATGTTCAACCAAAGGCTTCTAACGATCGAAAACCCAGGTGAATATATATTTCGTAGCAGACGATTAAATATATATTAATTCCTAAAATATCAGAACCAATTATGTTTCTCGTCGAAGAGGTGGAACTCGAACGATCAACAAGTCTGACATCAACAAGATTTCTACGAATTTTAAGTCAGATTACTGTCCAACGTCGACTAAGCCGCTTAAGAACACAAATACCACTATTGATAAACCGATATCGGAAGAAATCAATCGAAAACCGGATCGATTTGATGAGAGCCACATCCAGTTATTCAAACAACAGCAACAATCACAATCCCAATCAAAATTACTCCCTAAAACCATTACAACCAGTATTTGCTCCACCACCACTGCTTCCATCGCGCCAGCCAAGTCGAGTTTCATCAATGTTAAATCCAATATCCAAAGTAATCTTATTTTCCATCCTGTCGCTAATGATGGAGACTCTTACGATGATTCTTACAATTCTAACAAACTCTCTACGGGTACATTCTCCACCAGTCCAGTCCCAGTGCAAGGTGATTGTTTCTTTTTATAAACGTATTTTTGATTCTGTGTTCAATAATTATTCTCTGTCAACTATAAACTCTTTACAGATTAAAGTTAAAGACAAGTGTCTTTTGACGATTCCCGTGAGTAAATTTTCATTTTACAGCTGTGGTTAAAATGATTAAGACGAACAGATTTTCGTAAATCTCGATGAATTATCGTCATTAATTTATTTATCGTTTACTTTTTATGATAATTTTTATTGAAAATGTCTATTTAAAGCACAAAGTTTAAATAAGTGTTTCAAATGTGGTACAGAGCTTGTGAGCCTGTCACATGCTGCCATCAGTAGCTTTATTACCTTCATTTGATTTTTAGAAAACATCGATATCCAGAATCTCAGAGTATAATCATCATGGTAAAAAACCGCTTTCCAATAGTTCATTGGACTTGAAAATTTTGATGATATAAGGTCAATCTTATATAGGCGATATGATATTACCAAAATTATTTTATATTATATACAACCTTGCACGATTGTTGCGATGCAGTTTTCTCTGATGGATTTGACATTTTTCAGTTTGGTTTATTTGCCAACTGGTTGAGGTGCCAACATATCAAATGGTTCATTCCCATTACACAGTCTCGACTGTTAAACATTCTCCACTAATAACAGTTTTGCGGAGATTTTCGCCATCACCATGAAAATATCTGGAATTTGTGGCAAGTGGAATTACTGTCATCCTTAAAGCTTTCCTGGAAATCATGAAAATCGAATTGTAAATGAGTGTGGTCATTCGCAATTGTAATGTGATTCATCATGACTCAGCTCCGGCTCACACCTTAAAATAGAAGAATTCGGTTCATTCCTAAAGGAATTTAGATGCTATGATTGACTGGAAACTCTTCCAATCAGAATCCCATAGAAGACGAATGGGAAATTGTTAAGATAAAGGTGAAATGCTATCATCCTAGTAACTTACAAGATTTAATCTACTTTATTAAGTGTTTTTAGTGTTTCAGGGTGTCATGGGATCTGTGTCAGAAATTATCTTCTGCTAATTGTATTCACGTGAACGTTATGTTAATGAGGAGCATGATTATGATTGTGACATCAGTCATTAAGGATTGTTCTTCACTCATTCTCACACAATTTGTTATGGATGCCACGCTTCTTTTCCTAAAACATTACTTCTTTGACCATCATTTTAATTGTTGTAATGATGCTCATTTCAATTTGTAAATTATTTGAAATTTGTTCGTATATGTAATTAGATTTCAATCAAAGCTGTGAATTTGCTATAAGTGAAAAACATTGAAATTGCCTCCTCTCATTTCGAGAATATTATCAAATAAAACATATTTCAAATAATATAATAATTCATAGAATTAAATAGCGTTTTAAAAATGTAAAATTAATAAAAATTAAGTTTATTATTGGGTTGTTCGGAAAGTCATTTCGTTTTCTTTGTATTAAAGTAAGAGACAAATTATTATGAAGAATAAATATTTTATTGAAATACATATTGACCATTGTGGTCCAATATCTTCTTCCATCTTCCTGGCAGTGACATGATTCCACGTTCATAAAATATTTGTTCTTTGCTGCTAAAAAAAACTTTTCCAGGTGATTTTTAACATCTTCATTTGATCCAAAAGTGTTACCATCTAAATAATTTTGTAGAGACCGAACAAATGATAATCAGAAGGTGCGAGGTCTGGAGAATATGGTGGGTGAGGCATGATGTTCCATCCAAGCTGTAAAAGCTTTTGGCGAGTTACCAAACTTGTATGAGGTCTGGCATTATCTTGGTGAAACACTACACTTTTTCTATTGATCAATTCTGATCTTTTGTGTTTAAGGGATTCATTTAATTTGTCCAGCGGATGACAGTAGACGTCCGAATTGATTGTAGTTTGGTCCGGAAGAAGATCATAAAATACGATTCCTTTGAAATCCCACCAAAAAGATAGCATCACTTTTTTTGATGAATGTCAGGTTTCGAAGTGCTTTGAGCAGATTGATCTTTTTTACTCCAAGATCTCTTGCGTTTTACATTATTGTAGACTACCCATTTCTCATCTCCAGTGACAATGCGCTTCAAAAATGGATAATTTTCTTGGTGTTTGAGAAGTATATCGCAGATGTCTAAACGACAGCATAAATTTCGTTCGGTAAGATTATGAGGAATTCATATGTCGAGTTTTGATGTAAAACCTAGGCGCTTCAAATGATCATAAAACGGTCGAATTAGATAAATGTAATGTCTGGGCAATTTCACTAGTTGTTATTCGCCGGTTTGAATCAATTAATGCCTTTATTATGTCTTCGTCGACCTTAACGGGCCTTCCGGAACGTGAAGAATCTTCAACATCAAAATTTCCGGGTCTAAATTTTTTAAACCAGTTTTGGCATTGGCGTTCTGTCAACACATCTCCATACACTTCGCATAATTTTCTTCTTGCTTGTACAGCATTTTTACCTTTTCGGAAGTAACAAGTAGGGAGAAAATGGGCATTCGGTCTTCACCCCCCCCTAGCCGTAACCATGACAACGGTATAGGTTATCGCGGTTACCATGGCAACGGTCGCGGTTACCATGGCAACGGTCGCGATTACCTTAGTTACGGTCGCGGTTACCATGGC
>MQRK01243696.1:7845-17937 GCA_001938485.1 Girardia tigrina
TATATATATATATATATAAGAGAACTAGGTTTATGCAATCTATTTTATTTTTAAAAAATTGTTACTTTGTGCAAGAATATACTATTTAAATTTAAAATGTGCTACTTGAGATATTCTTAGGTATTTATAACGTCATTTAAGTATTTAATACCTCGCAAACGGATCAACATGAATCTTATAGACCCCTTAACTATATTATATCAATTAAGACAAGTTTATACTTATATTAATATAACAATATAATATGTTATAAAAATAACAGATATATCATAAAAAATCACATTATAAAATTATTTATAAAATTATAAAAGTACACCCATGTGAATAAAACATACAATCTATTTAATCAAAATATATTATATTGTCTTTACAAGAAATAAATATAGATAAATACTAAGTAAAATCATAATTTTATGTCTAATTACTATGTACTACAAATGAAATATTATTATATTTTAGAAACATTTGAATAATAATTTATATTTATATTTTTAGTATAGAAAATTTAGTGTTTTTTTTAATTTTTACAACAAAATGTAACAAATTTCAATTATTACCACAAACTATTAATTGTTTAGCTATTTATGACGTAAAAATATAATAAAAATAAGATAAAATAATATAGGGGATCTAAGAGACGTTTCGTTTGTCGGTCGTGTAAAGGTTAAACATGATCATATTATTTATGATTTAGGAAATAAATGTATATATTTATATATATAAATTGTTTGAAATGTATAATTTAAAATTTTCCTTTTGTAAAAACGAATGTACACTGCACATATACTGTATATCTTGCCATGAATAAATTATACAAATTTTCTTCCCAAAATACATTTTTCTAGATAGTTCAAACGAACCACTTAAACTATTACATATTTTGTGACGTGAAAGAGCGGTTTAAATACAATTTTAATATTTTTTTATAAATAAAATCAGACTTGTCAAATATTTTTATCGAAATTCTGCTATATATGTAGTGTTCTCTTTAACTAAAACAGAAAGGAAATTTTATTCTTGCATCACTGAAGGAGAACGAATTTTTATAATTTACATATCATTACGGATGTGATTTACGAAGTGTTTTTTAATATAAAAGTTTGGCTACCATCAACTTCAAACTAATAAAAAGCTTAAGGTTGTATATAGAAAGATAGAGGAAATATCAAATGATATTTTGATTGAATCTTTAATAAAAAATTGTTAAAATATTCCTTCAAGATTATTGGAAATTGCGCTCCTTCTTTCTAGGAGAACAAAAATATAATCGTTCAATTTATGACATTCTAATGAGAACTTTCACATCTTTCGTAAACAGAATCATTATTTTGCATACAGAAATACGTGTAATTTACAAATTGTGATGTAATTTAATCCGTCATTGTGAATTTCTTTATTTATCATTTTATAATTTTGTTAAATATTTCTATTACGTGCTTTCACATATTTTAAATACAAAATTAATCTATTTTTTTCACAAAAATCTAACATCAATTTAAATTTAGTTTGTATTCTACAAACAAGTATATTATGTTTTCATGGGTACATCCCGCTTTTCTAACAAATATCCATGTCTGACAGGGATAACAATCCAAAATATAATCGTTCCTAAATGAGAATTTGAAGATATTTTACACTGATCTTGATAAAAACTGATTTTTAAAGAAATCCTTGTTCGTGAAGCTCAGGTGAAGATCATGATGCCAATGAGGATCTTTGATAAAAACCAAGTGTTTGTAAAATGCACTATAAAGATCGGGGATCAACTGTGAAAGCCAGGCAGACATACTTCTACATAGTGTCCCTGAGGAAACACGATTGGGTAATTTTCCATGAAACTCGAATACTAGTCCGTTTCTAGGCCAAAGTGTCTGAAAGCTAACCGATATCTACAATTCACTTACATTAGCTTAACAATCTTGGTGTGAAGTCGTGATCCTGCAGTCGATGATGAGATTGCATTGCTAAGATATTCAATTGACTTCGAAATGTTTGTAAAAATTGGTTTGATTGATATTACAATTAAGCATGTTAATACAGGTGGAGCAGTACTCTGTCAATCCTCAGTTCAAAGTCACGCCTCTTAAAAAGCATGGTGCTTAATACCTTATTGGAGTTGGGGTCATTATAAAGATATACATATAAGCAGAGCAGTGTCGAAATTTTTAAACGTATAAATTCCAATACATGGTCTTAATGCAATACATTATATGAAATTTAAGTGCTTAAAAAATAATTTTATCATTAGTTAATTAGTAAGAAAAAATTTTATCAACTGTTCGAAACGACGACTCCTGATAACTACTGTTACGTCACGATGTGCTATAGGTTAAATGGAGTCTGGACATTCTCGATTATATATTCACATCACTTTTCGATACACCAAGATAAGGATTCCATTTCTATAAATATTTATTTATAAGTAGTTTTAGAAAATTAATAATAATAAAATAATACAACATAATTTCAGAAATTTCTTTTAATTGTTTTAATCGTGTCATATTGATCAAATAAATTGTTCCATACAAATGGAGTGATCTCCCCATAAACAAAATGTTATTCTTTCCAATCTTGTCAAACTAAAACCTATTAAACCAAATTCTTATTTCAAATCATATTTGTTTAAATTGTATATTTCTCTTTAAACATGTTTGTTTAATCAAACAAATTTGTTGTGTTTTAGTAAATAATGTTTTATTTCTGGATTTTTCTATAATATTTTATATTTTTTTTCCAATCAGACTTCCGTTCTTTTGTGCAAGTGAACGCAAAAAACACTGTATAACATTAAAAGAACAAGTAGTTCATAAAGTGTAGTTATTATAATGAAGTTGTACTACTAGACACATCACTGCACAACCTACACACAAACCCCAACCAATCAGAATCCAAGACTAAAAATAGTCGAAATGGAGCGATTTGATTGGTTAGCACTGTGAAAATTGGCAGGAATTATCAAATATAATAGTTAATTTGTGTAGATTAAATCAGAAAAATTGTCTGATTTTTGATAAAAAAAATATTTTTCATAAAAAAAATAAATTAATTAAAACAATATTGTGATAGCTATTCAGTAATTTCAATGGATATTTTAGATATTGATTTGGGTGAGTTGTTCATAGTTTGTTTATTTGATTATTTTATATTTTAATGATAATTTTCGACTTTCGTTCTTAACGGTTTCTTAACTTTAAAGATTGTGTGCCTATGAGTGAAAGTTTGGAAGACTTTCAAAACGAATATTACTGTATGGAAGTTATTGGTGAAGGTGGATTCGGAAAAGTGAGAAAAGCCGTTGGACGTTTAGATAAGTCCCACGTTGCCGTGAAGTTTATTGCTAATTCCAAAGTAACAAATTGGTATTATTATTCAGTAAGTTTTTTTTGTTTTACTTGCTAAATCTAGTTTTTAAGTATTCTTTTTTTTCGAAAATAGAAAAAACACATTAGCATCCCAATGGAAGTTGCCCTAATGTGCCGATGTCAAGGCGTGCCAGGAGTAATCAAGATCTACAAATATTTTCATATCAAAGAACACAAAGGATGGTATATCGTGATGGAACGATTCGAAAATTATATTGATCTATTTGATCACATCACAAATCTGGGACAAATCAATGAGAAAGAAGCGTCAAATATCATGAGTCAATTGATCAGGATCCTGATCCGGTGCCATAAACTCGGTGTTTGTCATCGGGATATCAAAGATGAAAATATAATAATTGATTTATCAACCGAAAAGATCTATCTTATTGATTTTGGGGCCGGTGGTTTCTTACGAGATGGTTTCTATTCAGAATTCGATGGTGAGTAAATATTATATATAAATTTATATAAAACTTCATTAAAACAATTAAATAACCAGAAGACTTCTTGAAGAATGTGTGTTTGAGCACTTAGTTATGTGTGTGTGCGAGTGCTCACACAGCAAAAAAGTGTGTAAATATAAGTTTCGAAATAGAGAAACGTAGGCGTATATATACATAAAATATATATTTATTTAATTGTTTATTTAGTACAATAAATTTTCATGTGTTCTAAAAAGTTGACACGTTTTTTTTTCTGCTGTTGTCTCGGTGTTTTAGGAATGTCTCTTTTAGGAACGAACCTATTGATTGGTTCTCGATAAAAATGGGAACAAGTGCATGTTTGACTGGCAGTAAAATAGATGACAAGACACCGGTGAATAAAAAAAATAAAATATAAATATAATTATAAAGTACATAAATTAGAGTAGTAAGTTGTTAAATACAACTAGAAATTCGTTTAGATCAACAATATCGGCGATTAAAACAAGAAAAAAAAGCAAAATGTTTGTATGTGTGAGTGGAACAATCTTTTGCAAAACTGTGGATAAAAACGTCGTCATTTTAAAGATTTTCCATTATAGTTTCTTTTTGTTTCGTCGTGTCTCTGTCTAGATTTCAGTCTCAGCTAATTTCGTCAAATGTCAGAAATTGTGATTTATTTTTTTTCTGTGGCCTCCCTTGTAGACATGTGCACTCGATTTTGATTGGTCGCACGGTTACCTAAGGCAAATATCACGAGTTTTCCCCCTTTCGGGTCTGATCGAGAATATTCCCAATATCTATGGAAACTTCCAAAATCTAGTTGATCCAGCTTTTCATTTCGTCCTATTAATATAGCGCAATACATATTGCTTGCAAATACCCGAGTCAACTGATTGTGTTTATTTGTCTGCTTGTGTATATTCTTGTAGGTTTGTATACAAACTTGTATCATTGTGTCGCGTTAGTATATGCATTAAATTTTAAATCATCAATAAATATACTGTCTACTCTTGTACTTGGCACGGTTTTCCATTTCGACCGATTTTGGCTGGGCTATTGTCCTTAGAATTTTGGGACTTTGCCTCTAAAGACAGACAGATGCCTTGAATAGGGATTCTTGTTTGGGGATTAGATTATTCTTTTATTTATGACATATTAAACATTTTTTTAATAATTATTTAGATTTTCTTTTCAATTTTCTAGGAACTCGAGTTTATAGCCCTCCGGAATGGATTCAACACAAACGTTACCATGCTGTCAGTTTAGAAATTTGGTCTTTAGGGATTCTGCTCTACGATATCGTATGTGGAAATTTACCCTACGAAAACGATGATGGAATCGTTAATTGTTCTCTCAAATTCCGAAGACCTATAAGCCATACTTGTCAAGATCTTATTATCAGTTGTTTAAACAAAAACCCAGAAAAAAGGCCAACGTTAACAGAAATACTAAACCATCGTTGGTTTCATTGTTATACCAAATGTAATAATTCCGAACTTTCAAAATCCGAACCTCAAAACGAATTCTATCAACATTCCAATAAAAGCAATAATATCCAATCGAAAATTAATTTACCCGATTTATCCTTTTCAAACGAACTGACCTCTCGAAATGTTAGTGGTGAAACTTCGCCATTTATCACCCCTCAATCGTCAGGAATCGAAGACATAAACTTTGATAATAAATCAAACCCTTGTCATAATTCCAATCCAAAATATCATCAACCAAAAAAACCCACAAAAATTAACAGTCCTCATTCTTTAACCACATTTGATTTTATGAACTGACATCTTGATCTATTTACAAACTAGAAAGAAAGATATTTGAACATATTTTGTAAATAAATTATTTTTGAATTTAAATTTTCATTAACATTTTCAACGTCTTTTTATCACGTTTTCATTAACTTCACTTGTTGTCGATCTGTCGGTCTGTCCGGGAAAAATCTTTCAAGTCAAATTTGACCAACTTCCCGACTAGCTATCGGGCTGGTCAAGAGTAGATTAAAACCCAAATACAATGCATGAAAAAAATATTTCAAGTTTGTCGGACATGTCTAAATTGTCATTTCTGCAAAAACCCACTTACGATTATCTACAAATTTATACACTGTATTAAATAGAAATCTTTTCATTTATTTTCATGAATGAAAAACTCTATCAAATTACCAAATAATTTTATTTTGGACATTGAAATTTTTTCAAAATTTTTTTTATCAATTATTTTTTTCTTCTATTTTATACACACACACATATATATATATATATGGACATAATCAATGGTTTTAAATTTCAGATATTATAAAATACATGAAAAAACAAGTACAAATATATATACGTTCGGATGTATTTTGGTAGAGATTGTATACATCGCATTGATCCACGAACTGTTGAGTTTCCGGCACTGCAGCGTTATAGTGATATACAACGAAGAATGTTGCCACTTATTCCGTGCTACGCTTGCACTGTTCACAAAATGCAAGGATGTACTGTCGACCATGCTGTTGTCTATCTTGGCCCTAAACTCTTCGCGAAAGGACAGGCATATGTTGCACTCAGTAGAGTTCGCTCACTAGAAGAATTACGGATTCAGGAATTGGAATGTTCAAAGCTTACTGTCAAAACACCTTCTAACGAAGAGGCCATAGCAGAAATGCAGCGAATGCGTCAACAACAACAGCTACATTATTATCCTTTTTGACCTAATTTAATTTTTATTTTTCTCCATAAATGTCTAAGGGTTGCTCGAAACTGTCCCTTGTCTTTGTCTGCGTTTTATATTTGTTTAAGTGTTTGTGTGTGTTGTCCATGTTTATGGGTCTATAATGAGTATGATGCGTCATATATGTAGTTTACACTACAATCAGCCTCTCATACTCAAAATACTTTGTCTCACCTCCACGCGGTTAGGCCAGGAATTCTAAATACTTGTATTTTAGAAAACAAGTAGCCACGTTCAAATGTTAATGATATAAAATATGTTTTGCAATTAATCGTACTTATAGTGACATTAAAAACGTGGTAATATAAAAAGTTCTTTTTATACATTTAATTATTTTACTTGTAAACGAAGAATAAAACAAATAATAATAATTAATAAATAAAATTTCTAAGTTACTTTTGAAGCATGATAATTCGTTTAATTAAATTTATTAAAAGAAATTAATCAAAACTCAAATGAAATTCTAATAATAATTGAAAGTAGGTTTTTTTTAAATAAAAGAGATAATCTTTTAACAACCTTTATAAATTAAAATAAATTTAATTAGAAAAACATAATTAATAATTATTTTTAACTAAAAAAATACTTTTTTTTCGGACTTAAAAATGGTTAATTTTGCGGTTTGATTATAATTAATGAATTGAATCATATTAATTAGATTCCAAAATTGGAATTCATTAAACGAAATTATTCGTAGTAGTATTTATAACTACATTATTATTTTTAGCAAAAGTGCATAAAAATTAAAAAGTTTTTTAAATTACAAGTTTCAGAGGAAGGTTTAGGGAATGTACTATACTTTTGTAGAAAGTATAAATAAATACAGCGACTACAAGAGGGGCTCTGTTGTTTTCCTGCTCTGTCAGGGTAACATTTATTGAGGATGTTCTTCGATGATGCTTTGAAATGGAAATGGAGCATAGATATAAATACCAGTTTAAATAAAACATGTAATAATTGACACCAGATGTCTTGGGCACAAGTATCAAATTTTATATTTATTGTCAAGTAATATCAAATTAACATTACAGTGGAACCTCCATATACAAGTGTTTTGAGATACGAACCACCAGAAGAGTAATATTTAGCTTTGAGATGAGAGCAAGATTTAAGATATGAGGAGTCGCACTATGTTTGCCTATGAAAGTTTTGATAAATAATTAATATTATTAGGGTTTTCCACCTTGTTTTCAATAACATAGGATGACACAGAAAATTATTAATCAAGAAAAAATGTCGATTAGTGAAAGTGGTTTGAATAATTATTGTAATGACAATTCTGTTTGTGATATTAATAAATATTCGAAAAGTTAAATTGATGTTGTTAATAAAGATAACTTGTTTTCCAAATATTTCTATTTAAGTTAATTATTTAACCTTTTTACTGAAATTTTATGACATAATATTTAATTTATTACCTGAAAAACTAATCTAAAATTTTATTTAAAATCAAAAGTAAGGGTTTAAAAAGTTAAAGCCCAATGTCAAGGTTGAACTTTCAATGAAAATTATTAAACATTTATGTCTTCTTTTAATTTGAGACCCCCTAAATAGTTAAAACTTCATATTTATTCATTAATAAAATAATTAAAATTGATAAATACGATAAATATTTTTCATAAACTTTTTTTAAAATAATTCATTGTGTAATTCTAATTTTACTACAATTGATATACGGATATTGTCATTATTGTTATTAAAAAAGTAATGGCTTTCAAAAACGAAAATATATTATTAGAATAAATGTGCAATAAAAATTTATTTCTATAGAAAACCCTTTTTTATATATATATAAATAAAATCAAGAAACAATTTTCAGTTTTAATACCTTCCTTTAACAAATCGATGTTAAAAGGAGAATTTAATGAAACAATTTTATTTTACTTGGAATTAAGATTGATGAAAAAATTTACAATAAATTAATTGAAAACACATCCTTTCGTGATTTCCTGAAAGTGATCTCGGGCCTAAATAACAATATTTTTAATAACCAACTCTGGCTGTTATAAGAGGGATAATTTTGGATTATGAAATTTCTTATCTTTAAAAATGAGTCACCCAAAATGAGATCACGTGTCGGCATTGGCACGCGTGTTATGGGTTCGCCATCATTGATTTAGGAAGCTAAAATTTTTATTAATGATATCACACATAAATTTAAACAATCTTCATCTCCTTTTTCTTTAAAAAGTTTTGAAATTTTAATTTTAATTTCTTTTTTTTTAAATCGATATTCATTTCTCCAATTTCTTTTTTTTAGTTGATCTTTTTAATTTTTTTAAATGTTTTTAAAAATATTGCAAATTTATTTAATTAAATTATTTCGTTTGAAAAAAATTATTATTTGAAATTATGTTTTAAAATGTGTTTATATTTATTTTGTGTAGATTCGAATTGATATTTGGTTTTTTTGGACTATTCATTTTTAGTCTTTTTTAAAATAATTTTTAAATGCTTTTAAAAATTTTAAATTAATATTCTTCCTTTTTTGTTATCTTTTATTCTTATTCTTATCTTTTTTAATTTTGATATATGCTTTAAAAATATTGAATTAACTGGTTTTAATTTTTGTAATTTTAAATTGCTCCTTTTCTAGTGAATTTTATAAATATGTTTTAGATTTTTAATTAGTTTAAAAATTAATTCTAAATTAATTTGATTTCAATTTTTGAAAATAGAATAATAATTTTAAGAAAGCTAGAAAATTACTGTTAAGGTTTTTGAAATTTCTTTAACTACTTGTATAAAGAATGATAATTGAATTATTTGATTAACATAATTTATTTAATTAACAACGGAAGATGAAAAAAATTATGTGTTTAAGAGCAATGAATAACGAATTATACTAACTGTTTTAAATACCGAAGTAAAAATAATCAACGACCAAAAGTTTTTATCTCTTCACAATTGTCTAGGTTTAATTATGGATCCAATATATTAACATACATAATCTTGATTAAAATGTTTACGTTATTATTGTTTAATTTATTTTTCCTGTTCTAGAAAATAAATCAGAAAGAATTAGTCGCAATTTCAATATTTTGTTTTTCACGCGAAACACGTGATCTGCCCCACAACTGGGGGTTTCAACCCAATAAAGCTCGATTGCACCAACAATCTGGCCTTTTCTACTACTTGAAGAAGCTCCAACATTGAGATTGAAATCGTCGCCCGCAATTGCTTCTTCACATCGTCCGGCAACCCGTTAACAAAAGCACACAGCAGCCACTTTTCACTTAGATCCCCAACTATGAGACTTAACCCAGTCAGATCGGGTAAATATACATCGACCGATTCTCTGACGGCCAATCGGCGACTGGTGAATTCCTCGTACGCATTGAGCGAATCTACCGAAAAAGCTGAAGTCAGAGCCCTTTTTACCGCAAAATAATCCATTTCTCATCTTTCGACAAGCCTTGGTATACCGCAAACGCCGCCCCACATAAGAACAGTGGAATGAAATTCTCTAGCGACTCGATTTTTTGAAGCTTCGCAACCAGCTCCAACTTCTGCACCCACTTGACGAAATCTCCAGCCCCGTCGTATTGTCTGATCATATCCGATAACTTTAGTGCCATGGC
>MQRK01243700.1:0-15114 GCA_001938485.1 Girardia tigrina
ATATATATATACTAGCAACCCTATAACAGCCTGATAAAGAATACAATTTATTCAATTTAATTGAAATCGAGAGATAATATCCGCAACAATGAAAGAAACTCAGAAATCTCCAAGTTGGTCCCGTTAACTTTGAAACTTCAGTACTCAGAGGGGGCTCAGGAATTTAAAAAGGTATTATTAAAGAACATCCATCATGGATTTAAAGCAAGAATTATTTTCACAACAAACAAAGCTTCCCGATATTTTACGAACAAATCCATTAGGAATTAAGGCCAACCTAATTTACCAATTTACATGTCACAAGTGTCAAGCCTTGTACATTGGAGAAACAAACCGTCATCTCCGTACTAGGGTAGCCGAACATTCTCAACAGAGCAGGAAAAGTTCAATTCTGGAACATCTGACGAGATGTAAAGATCGAAAAACTGTCAACTGGGAAAGTAAATTCAAAATATTGAACTCGAATTTCGATACTTGTAGTGAAATGATCATCACATAAGCACTTCTAATAGAGCATTTCGTACCATGCTTGAATGTGCAGAGTGAAACATACAATCACATCAATATATTTTAATTTACATCAATAAATTAATTCACGAGTTACGTAATACCAGTTGCAAATATAAAAGAAGATTAGTTTGCAAACCTCAAACAGAAGACCTGAAGATGCATGTGAAGGTGAAAGATGTCAAAAATAAATCTTATATTGATAAATAAAAATTATTTTAATATTTTTAATTTTTCGTTTTTACTATCAAATATTTTTGGAATATTTTTTTTACTCAGCACTATGTTTTAATTTTTAAGATTTGCTCCAAATGATTTTCTTTATTTTATATTTTTTAATATAGAATAAATCAAAACTAAAAATAAAAATCAATTAATAATAAATTGAATAAATATTAATTTTTTTCAATATTATTGTTAAATTAATTGCAAAATTAAAATAATTTTTTATTTTTTATATTATTTTTTTGCATCAAAATAGATCTTGTAACACTAATAAAAACAGTTTAGAACTTGGATATGTTTTAACTGTACCTTATTCAGAAGGTGTCAAAACATTTAAAAATTGTATTTTAAAAGCAGTAGATAATACAAGAATTTAAAAAATAATTTCCCGTATCCAAAAAATTGAAGGTATGTTTAGCAATAAATCTTCAACACCGTTAGGATTGTGTTCGGATTTCATTTACAAATATACATTTAATGGGTATAATGCCACATACACTGGAGAGACTTCGTGTCATCTCTGTAAGAGAATCCATGAACACAGTCGTAAGAAAACTTGAAGTAATATTGTTGGACATAGAAAACATTGTAAAGGGAACATAAATACCCATAACTAAAATTCTGTATACTCAATTTAAGAATTATTGGGAGAAAGTGACATGTAAGCGTTATATATAAGATTTTTAGATCCTAAAATTAACGCTCAAAATGTACTCTGAACAACTTTATTGAAATATTTTAAATGATTGATTGATGGTGTATTGATTGCACAATCATTACTGACAGTATATAGGTAACTTTCTTTTTAAAAATCAGTTGTCCTGAAGATGAAGGTTAATCTGTCGAAATTAATTAACACTTTAATAAAAAATTTCAATTGGCTTGTTAATTTTTATTTCTTAAAATATTTTTCTATTTATTTGTAAATATTTTCTTAAAAATAAATTATTATATACTCATTATTATATGCTTTATTATATGCTTTCTTTTTTTGAAAGATTTTCAATAGTTTTTTTATTATTACTAGCAATGTAATCAGTTGTTTAATTAGCTTATCAAACTTTTTCAGGGATTAATATGGCATTTCAAACATTTTGTTCTATTTTGTTGTATCCCAAATTATAAGAGTAAAATTAATGTTGATAAGCAATTATGGAGAAAATACTAAATAGTACTATCGAGTCTGAAAGATTGAATAAGTCATTAACGCATATCAAGTTGCATGGAACGAAGGATTCATTCCACAAAAGCAAAGCAACTAAGTCATTAAACTGATTATCAAAAATTCATAAAACTAATAATAATTGTAATAATCACAGTGATTATACAAAATTAATAACCATTCGACTTATTTAATGCTTCAAAATAATAAAAATGATGAATTCATAATTATCTTCAAGTTTAAGAGGTTAAATTAAATCGGTTAACGTTGCGATATCCCTTGACCCATCTCGAATGTTGTCTGGAGAAGACGTTATTCAAACTGATCGTTGACCGGGAAATAAATTAGAATTATTATTATTTTGATATGTTTGTAAACTGCACGCTTGATAAACTACACGCAAGATATACATATGGGGACCACAGGGAATGAGAAATATTCTGTCACTGCAAGTTTATGTGTGACCGCCGATAGTTAGGATGGATTCACCAATGATTATATTTTCAAATAAAACTCTTTCTAAAGAAGCATACTCGAGGAGGAGAGAAGAAGCATATCAAGATCAATCTATAAAGTTATGGGAATGACAATGTATAACAAGAATTGTTAAGTGTCACGCTGGAATAATACAATCATTGTAAATAATACAAGGTTTCTCTTTATTTATGATCTAGCATATGCCAATCTTATAGCCGACGTCAATAAGGGTGTATAGATTTATCAAAGTAAATTGTAATTGCAGGAATGCTAAGAAGTCCCTAGAATTAACTGTCAAAGAATCGTTAAAGTCTAAACAATGAAAAAGAACGCAAAAGAAATTCCTCAGTAGAATGCGCTTAATTATGATTTATCTGAACAAAAACACTTGAATAAAGAACGTGAATTACTAGAACCAATTTTTAATTTCTTAAACGTCTTGAAGATTAACATGAAACCTTCCATGGTTATCAAGAAATTTTCAACTCTTTCGATTTATTAATTATTTTCTTATTATTTTAGGATTCTTTTGTCAATAAATTATAGTGTGTTAGATAATACATTCTCCATGTTTAATGAACTCTGATTTTCTTTCCTAGATAAGACGCGTATTATTCTTGAAAGACTAAGCAAGGATGTTGTTCAAATATTTATTGGATTTACTTAGCACAGCGCGAATAAATTAGAATTTCAACACAACGAAGTTCTAATCTTCAACTATTTTAAGTGTCTCATTTTATAATCTCTTTAACTCACCTTGAATACATTTGACTAAAACAGGGCCGGAAAGGAGATTCGTGATCTCTGTGGAGATCACTCGTCAAATATTTACGAACAATACGTCATAACAATCTTGAGCATGGGAAATATGTTGTTTTACAATTTCCATTGCGAATTCTTTTGCCTAAAAGGAAGGGATAACTAAACCAAAATTAATTGTAAGTTTTGTAAAAGTAACTGATTTATGTTTCTATAAAATCGATATCTTCAACAAATGCTACAAAACACATGGAATTTATATGTTTTCTAATATTTTCTGATCCATTTATAAACTAATTAAATCAATATACATGTCAAATTAATAAATAATTACCATATTTTCGAGTATCTAACCTCAGGATAATATATTTTTTACATTACAGCTTTACAAAACAGCAGAATATATCATTATTTACAAGTAATATAAATAATTTTTAAAATTTATTTTATTAATAAATATACTAAAAAGGTGTAATATGTAGGGAATTTTTTTAATTAAAAGTAGAATAAGTTGAATATTGCTTTTTAGCAGGGAAGGGTCAAACTTTCTACAGAGGGCGTCATTGATAACTTTATTGAAATCGGGGCCTGCATCAATATTATGTTTGTGATCTAGAATAACTCGTTTTCTATTATCTAAATAGGTGGTCAATCGACTATATCAATTCCAAAGTACCCTTTGGTCGTTGGCATTTTTCTGAAATTTAGTTTTATCGATCCATACTCCTTAGCCGCATTTTTAACTCTTTCAACAGTCTTAAGTTTCAATTCTAAAAGGTTTAAAATAGCATCTATTGTAATCTTTAACTTTAAAGTACCAATTTCAGAAACTTTAGAATATGCAAGTGGAACTCCGCCTACAACATAACTTTTTCTGCATTATTGCTAAGTACACATCACCGAAAACACAGTAATAATAATAAAAGTAATTATCAAAATAATAATAATAATAGTCATGATAACAATAATATTAATAATAATAATGGTAATTGTTGTATCAAAATAATTGTTGTACCAGAAACCTAACCGGAAATGTTATGTGAACTTGTTTCTTGATCAATACAAAAATAAAAAAAACCAATTTTTATCGTGATGAAGACTTTATTCTCAACAATAACAGAAGGAGAAAAGAAAAAAAAACAAAAATTGCTAAATATAATATCACGTTGAACAGAGATAGGGTCTGATAGGAGATAACAATAGTTAAAATACTTCACTAACAGTTTTGGCTGGTATATCTTTGGAAATCTTTGTAATTCAGATAAGATTGTTATTGATCTTGTTTGTTTCGTATGGATGTACGGAATTGCTTTGGATTATGACTTGAACGTAGTTGGATTGATAGCTGTATGTTGAAAAATCTCCGATATGATATTTATTGTTAGGATATTTGGTCGCTGTTGTGTGGAGTTGCACTGTTTGTGGTTCTATTGAATTGATTCGTATCGTGTTTTGATGAAAATAAATATTTTCGATTTTTGTGTATGTTTTTAAGTTCACTTGAAGTGCGAGAATGAAAACTCCAAATGAGTCGTCGATGAGGAATCTTTGAAATAACGAGAGAGAATTATTGAAATCTATCAATCAATTTCTATTGATTTTTTTAATATTCATTTTTTTAATTTAATTTAACTTTGCCGAGGCAAAGTTTTTTATTTTTTGTATTGACAAGTTTTACAGTAAAAACAATAATCATATTAATAATAACAATAATATTAATAATATTATATACATAATTGAAATGTACGAAATCCAGAGTATTTTTAGTAATGTCTCCAAATCATTTTGGTTTATGCTCTAATCTAGTTTATAAAATTTCTTGTAATGGGTGCATAGGAGATATGTCAGTGCCTTCTCAGAAAATGGATTCAGAAGCATAGATGATTGGATAATGATAGTAATTTTGCTGGGCATGTTGGTAGATCGGATTTGAAAATAACCGTTTTTAAAATTATATACAGTAATTTTAGAAATTATTTGGAAAGAATTTCCTGTGAGGCATTGTTGATTAAATCATTGAATAAACCAATAATGTCCAAACAAGTCTCTTCCATTTTGTTCACAGTATTTTATTGGTTATTACACAGGTTGATTACAAAGTAACGAATTTAATATATATTAAACAGTACAATTATTGTCGATTTTGGTCCGAAGATGACGGACATTCCCCGAAATATATAGCATTAATCAATTCTGAAAATATAAATGATGTTTTAAATTTTAATTCGTAACTTTTGAGATTATTTTTAATTTTTAACTCATAATGATATGGTAAAGAATATCTAGGTGTTTTATTTCTTCTTCTTTTTCCGACATATCCTATATACATTGAGAGCAAGTAAAGGGTAAAGACCATGTAAAAGACATAAATTTCAAGAATGTTACAGGAAAATTAATATTTACTGTTCTCTGTTATCATCAAATTTGAATTGTCTAGTCAAATGAATATAATTTATATTTAAGACTCATAAAAGAAGAAATTTAATTAAAATATAATTTTCGAACTCTCGAGATAATTTATTTGATCAAATATTAGCAGGTCATCAATCTTGTACATTAGAAATTAATAACTGTCGTAAAGGGGAGTCTTCAAGAAACAGGTTTATTTGTAGCTTTCTTGAAGAACCATTTTGCAATGTCTCAATTCTTGGTTCTTTCGACAAACCAAATTACTTTCTAAAAATAATTTTAAACTTTATTACTCGTGATTTTGGTCAAAAATTACATTGTTAATTTAATTGTGAAAAAAATTTAAAATGGAAAAAAATTAGATATCTCAAGTATAAGGTATGTCATTTATATACTTTAATATATGTCCTTTAAATTAAAATATAAAGGTAATCATCTATTGTTGTCTAATTTAATCATGTATGATTATCACCATACTCATTGTGAGAAGTATTTGTAACGTCAATACCAGAAGTCATTTTAACTCAATTTATATATTTATTAATAACAATTATTTAAACAAAATTTTCAACTATTTCCTAAATTTGTAATCAATCCGCCGATCTCTATTTACCAATAATTTAAAATTTATTTAAAACCAAATCAAAATAATATTTAATTTTTAATTTTAAAATTTTTATAAAATATTTAAGAAAACTATTAATTTACGTATATTTAATATTCAATATTTTTATGTTTTAAATATTTAATTTTTTTAATAAAATTCAAATAAAATTAATATTTTTAAAAATACTGTTTTATCTGTTATCTGTTTTTAATCCATTTATTTTTTTTACTAAACTAATGTTTTAAATCAAATAAATTTAAAAAGAATATTTTTAAATTCAAAATTAAAATATTTAATTATCATTCTACTTAATTTTTAAAATTTCCAATTTGATTTCAGTTCAAAATAATTTTAAAACCATTTAAATTTTGATCAGCGAGTAAAATTAAATATCTCCTCATACTCATTATTACAATGTCTTCTGTAGAGATTTTATATTTTAAGAAGAAATTATATTTTTAATCGATTTCAAACAATTTCTGTCTTAATATTTTTATAAAATAATATTCATTCATTTTATAATTATTTTTGGTACCAAAAGATATGAAAATTCCTTTCTCCGCAAATTTCGGTCTCCTATCTGAGAACATAAATTTCATAAACAATAATTATTTCAAGTACAAAATAGTGTACATTAAAGGACTTTACTTTTATTCAAACTGGATTTTATAAATTTTATAATATTTTTGGTCTTTCGTGACTCGTTTAGAAAAGATTTTTTATTCGTTCTATTAAGCCAATGAATTAAAAAATATGTATTTTCTTTAACAGACATTTTCTGAAATCCCAGAAACACCGAGTTGAAAGAGACTTTGCTACAAAAATATTTCTCTGGTCACTGTTTAGATCCATTTTTTTCTTTAATCGGACAACTTAAGTCTTTTAAACAATTTTTTTCTTCAATTTGTAGTGTTGTACGTATGATACTTTACATTAATATTCAGACATATTCTCAGAGGCAGTAAACCTGCTCTCACTTGAGCCGGACTGCGTCTCTGTCTCTGGCCAGGCATTTCTCCTGAATAAATATCCTCTTTGCTCCTCTTTCATACAATCACGACTATTTAAAATTTTGGAAAGTCATGCAAAATTATCTTTCAATTATTTTCAGAATATTTTCATAATTACTATCCTAAAATTGTAAATGATATCGAAACAGATAATTTATACTTTAAGTTCCATTTTTCTATAAAAATTTAAAAATTTTAAAAATAATTCCATTTTTGCGAAAACAAAATTGGGATAATAACAAAAACTACGGGAAAATAAATACAAATAATGATTATTATCTAAATACTTTATTTTATAAAATGCTGTAGATCAATGTCTGTAGATCAACTTAAAGTGGACCGTGGATACCTTCTGGAATTGCAGCTAACACTACTTTAATTTTTTCATATATTCATATATCTTCAGTTGCAAAACATATTGTACATATGTCATGCCTCCGCCTTGGGAAATTGTAACTCCACCTAATAATTTGTACAACTCTTGATCATTACAAATTGCCAATTGTATATGTCTTGGAATAATTCGCCTCCTTTTGTCATTTCGAGCCGCATTTCCAGCAAATTCGAGAACTTCAGCAGTCAAATATTCAAGAACCGCTGCCAAATAGACCGGAGCTGCTGCTCCAACTCGTTCAGCAAAGTTACCCTTTCTTAATTTTCGATGAATTCTTCCAACTGGAAATTGAAGACCAGCGCGAGAACTACGGCTTCTAGTTTTAGATTTTGATGTTTTAGTAGATTTAATAGCTTTTCCGGACATTTTACCTCCAAATAAGTTAATAATATAATAGTAATATTTAAAGATAAATTTAAAAATTATTGGGAGAGAGTGACATGTGAAGCGTTATATATAAGATCTTTGGATCCTAAAATTAACGTTCAAACTGCACTCTCTACAACTTTGTTGAGAGTTTTTAAATGATGTACTGATTACGTATTGATTACATAATCATTAACTGTATCATATTTTGAAGAACAAACTTAATTAATGTTAAGATTTTAATCATTTGCCAATTTTATTTCAATTTATTCATATTTAAAGATAGTACATTAATTATGATGAAAGAATTAAATGAGGGACGCTAGATTGACCGTTAAAAGCTTTATAAAATTCATCATTCGCCAATGTAATAAAGTCATTCTAACACTCATTTAAGTTGGGCGTGAGATCATCAATTTGATCCGATAGGATCCCAGATCCAATCACTTCGTTATCATTCTCCAGTATCTTTAATTAGTTATTTGCACGAGTGACAAATTTAACCGAATAATTTCTATGTTATTGAATAGAACCTATTATATCGGGTTGATCGTAAATGTATACAAAACACTAGTGAGAGTATTTTCACTCTAAATCATCAAAGTGCTTTAAGTTTCTTAATGAAGAAAAATGTGAATAAGAGCAATTTAGAGAAACAAAAGTGGGAAATATAAAATTAATAAAGATATTGGTAATTTATTCATCAGATCTCAAAATATCGAAGCGAGCAAACATCAGCCTCTGCGACCAGAAATAATCATAATTCAATCTAAAATTTATTTTATTCAAAATTTCAGTGGCAATAAAAAGTTGCTCTGAGTAAGGAGAAGTTGGTTTGACAATTTGACAAATTTCCTTAAGTGCTCAAAACTGAAGTTAATCCTCTATTTAGGGAGCTGTAAGAATGAATTTAATTAAACAGAATGAAAATGTATGGACTTTGGTAAGAGAATTGAGTCATCCTTTACTCGGACTAGGTCAATTATTGGTGTAAAAGAGAATTGCCAAAAATTAAAAAAATGTATTTAATTGCCAAAACGATTATAATAATTTCTCATATTTTGAAGAACAAACTTAATTAATGTTAAGATTTTAATTGCATAAGTTATTCCTTATTCCTATGTTCTTCTCCCATCCTCCAGTTAATCGCCACTGAGTCCTTATCTATGCTTTTAGGAATAAAAAGCAAGAGCGGTAATTATATTATCTATTGAAAAATTATATTAATCATCAATGAATTTCAATAAAAATTAATTTTTTTCGTTAAATGAAAATCAAATCTTTTTACAAAAAATAATTGTATTTCAAATCAAATCGTTTCATATTGGTGAAATATCGAATTTATAAATAATAAATTATTTATTTTTCAATGAAAATTGAATTTGAGAGAATTTTTGAAAATTTTAAAAATTTAATGAAAGATATTTTTCGTCCTAAATAATTAATGTCTCCCCATTAAATGAAAAACTTGGATTATTTATTTAGTGTTTTTAATTATTTAAATAAATTTATGTAGTTGTTAGATTTGAGAAAAATAAATTTTAACTTATCAAAATACTTGTCTTACGAACTCAGTGAAACTCGAAGAAATTTTAATATAAAATGTAAAATAATATTTTACTATAAACAAAATTATTATGCCGACCAAAGAAAATCTCTTCAAATAGTTTTGGGAGATGTTATAAAACATTTTGCTTTTGTATCAGTTTTAGATTATTATAAATAAATATTTATTGTTATTTTTTGGGAATTATAAAATATAGAATTTCATAATGCTTTTTTTAACAATAAAATCGAAAACATTTCTATTTCAAAGTAGAATGAAATTTTTTTTATTTAAAAAATAGAACTTAGATATATTTTATTTAAAAATAGGATAAAAAATAAAATAACAAGTTATCTATATTTAGTTATAAAATACTGATATTTAAACACAAAAGATAAAAATAAGATTTAATTTTCAAAATCAGCTCTAAATCTTGTGATTCTTGGCCTTACTCTTGATCTTTTCGCTAGCAGTGGTAAAGAGACAAAATTGAGGCAACATCTGAACTGATATAATTTAGTGTCGTAAAATATTGTTCAACATAAATGAATATTGTCTATTATACAATATTATTGCACAAAAATGCATACAGGGAGCACCAAGTTTAATTGTACGCTTACAAGAGCACGTTTAGCATTAAAATCAATCATATTTATGACCAACAAAAATATTCTATCATTTGATTGTCCAACTGACAACAACTTATTACAATATCGGAATTTAAAGGTAATTGTTTATCTGTAAATAAAAAATGATTAAAGTGCTCAGATCGTGTTATGTTGAAGTTTCTCATATTGTAATTGTTAATAGAAATAAATAGATTTGTAACATCTTTTGCAACAAACTGCTTTACACCATTATTCATCGATTCCACTGGGTTAAAATGCTCCGACCATATCTTTTAATGCAGACTTAAATTTGCCCAAGTTGTCATTCTAAATAAAATTCATAATTGATAATCCACTCAGCGGTATTTAAAACAAACACTTCATATGTATATACAACAGTGAAAATTTGCTATACCTATCTCTATACCTCTTCTTCAAATTCTCGGTTAAATAAATAAAAAAATCGAATTTAATATATTTAAAACAAATTTTATTGGATTCTCTTTTTTTAAATAAAAATATTTTGGATTCTATATTTTAAATAAATTTATTTTAAATTCGATTTTTTTTAATAAACGATAAAAAATTCTATTTTTAAAATTTTTGCTATTTTCTATGTAATTTATTTATCTTATTATAAAGTATATTAATGCAAAGAAAATATAATGTACTATATTAATTGTGTGAAAAGTAGAAGTCTATGTTAAAAAAATAAAATAAATTTATACTCTATATAAATATAAAATAGTTTATTATTATTTAATATAAATTTTTTATAATGAGATAAAACACTTAGATTTTGAGGATAGCATATAAATAGCATATATATGAGATAGCATAGCATACTTAGGCAGTCCCAAAAGTCCTCAGGTTGCCTTTAAAAACACACTAATATTTTACCAAATTTAACCAAATTTGGACTGAATATTATTTAGACTGTCATAAATACTGTGTTAAAATTTCAAAGCATAAAATTTGAAACTCACCAAAAAAATAATATTATCAACTAACAGAAACAATTAGATGCAGCAAATTTAAAAATTTATTTAAAAAATATTTTAAAAATTTCTTAAGCAATAACATATTCACCATTGTTGCCAATAACCAACTGACAATAGTTAAAAAGTTTATCTAGTTGATTTTTTAATGTTTTTGTTGATAAAGAATTAAAAAAGAATTTAAAAGCTTCTTCAATTTCTTCATGTGATTTGAAAACATGCTTTTTAAAACTTTTCTTCATTTTTGAAAACAAGAATCTGTCACACAGATTAAAATATGGACTATAGGGCGATTGATAATTTTTTTCAATTTTTCTTCTTTCAAAACAAAAGAGTTGTTTCTTTGCTAGAATGAGGTCTTGCATTATCATGCCACCACTTAAGTTCCTTTAGCTTGATGCTGTTAAATTTAAGTTTTTGCCATTTTTCACCGGTGTCATGAACAAAGTTCACATACGCCTCGGAATCAATCTTGGTACCATATGGCAGTACTTTTACATTAAAACGTTTGTTGTTCATTAGCAGTAGAAAGTTCGTGAGGGACCTAAACAGAGCAAACTTTTTTGTAATGAAGTTTTTCACGCAAAATTTTGTGGACTGTATTGTTGCCTAAAGAAAGTTCATTTTCAATATAAAGCAAAGACGCTTTAGGAGCTTCATCAATCACTTCTTTGACTGCTTTAATCTTTTCATCGTCTATTAATGACGGCGTGCCACTTCTTGATGAATCGTCGAAGGACGTCCGCTTTTCTTTTTTAAAATCAGTCAACCATTGTTGAATAGTTTTCAGTGCTGGGTGATTTGCNTCTTCCCATACCTGCTGAAGTTGCTGAAGAATTTCTGAAGCAGAGAATCCTCTTTTACTTTGAGTTAGAACATAAAAAAACGTTGGCAACATTTATTTGGTTCCATTGTTAAAAACCGCTTGATTTGAATTCGCTGCACTTTTAAAATTTCAATACTTTAATAAAACAAAATTTTACTTTTTTTTAATTTTATGCTTTGAAATTTTAACACAGTATTTATGACAGTCTGAATAATATTCAGTCCAAATTTGGTTAAATTTGGTAAATATTAGTGTGTATTTAAATGCCATCTGAGGACTTTTGGGACAGCCTAAGTATTTCATGTATGATTATTTAAGGTGTTGTTGATTATTTATTTTTTATTTCTTGATTATTTTATTCAAACTTAAAAAAACGATTACTGATTAAATATTAAAATACTTCAAACGATTTAAACAAGCGTAGCGATAATATCTAAAGTCAAAGTTCGATAATAAATATAACTTTATTTTAATTCACAATACTTCCCGCCTATATTCCACTTATTAAAACAATTATTAAACCTAAAATCACGTTACAACAATAAGATAATTATAAGTAAATGTAAATGAAAAATTAAGTTGAAGGAGAATGAAACTGATGTAATGAATACCATAGTTTTATTATCTATTTCTGTGTTCCCTACTAATCCTACAGGTAGATGAATATTTTTTTGTCTTGCACTTTTGGATTATTTGGACAGAATTTTAACCCTTTCCAGCCCATTGTTTTCATATGGCAACATATTTGAAAAATTAAATTACAGTTATCTCTTTTACCCAATTTAAATTTTACACAGTAATAGTTTCTAAAAAGTCTAATAGATGACACTACATATTAGAATGCAAAAAAGCGCAATTCTCACTTGTTTCTTAGAATGCAAAAAAAGAACGGTTCCGTTTCTCAGTCCCGTTCAGTTCTAAGACGGTTGTAAGAAAAGATTTTTCGAAAAAGAGGTTAATATTGACAAAAGACATTTTGTAGACAAAGTATGACAGAATTATTAGACTTTATAACTCTCAAATGAAGCCATAAAGCCTCCTAAAGTAGTGATGCTAGCCTAAAAGATAATTGTATAAAGCTTCATTTTCACCGTATCTAATATCCATAGCTGAGTTTAATACGTAAAATACATTGGAATGAAAAACTACTAAATCTATAACTTAAGCTTAGAAAGTTGGTAAATGAATTAAAAGAATTAACAAACTTGGCAGTAATAAGATGACGAAAGTATATCCAGAACTGTGTAGTGCATATCCACTTTGGCTAAATGAAGAGTAACAATGTAATTTTTGAAATAGCCATGACTATTTTGCACCAACTTGCAATTTATAACTGAGATTATATTACTGATTACGTATCAAGAAAAACCTTATTTCAGTGTTGTACATTATTAAGTTCTTGTGTTTTCTAAACCTAAAAAATCAAACCAGCTTTCACAGCAATTAAAATTTATTGACACATTTGCATCCATATTTATAATTTCATACTAATTCAAATAATAGTTTGTTTCTATCATGATTTAGAACCAAGCTCATTAATTGATTTGATTTTAACATGTTTCAGCCATCATTCTTTGAAAGTGAATGATTCAAATTTCTTTGTGAAGTGTGTGAATCATTTACAGGAACATGTTGAATTGATAACAATTCATAGGTCTAAAGAGGATTAATCCATTATGCTTCGGTTGTTTACTTGGTTATCAAGATAAGTCTGAGTCTCTACATATCATATGCACCAGTTATTATAGTGGCCTAAGTATTTGGTTAAAAAAGCGTAAAGCATCAATGCTTTTTGCAATAGCCATGATATTATGAGAACCCAGAGGCAACTATATTGATTATTACTTTTGTATTGTTAAGGCAGTGGGATTCTCATAAAAGATAAATCGAAAATTGCCTATCCCAGCCAGGAATCTACAAGATGACCTGTTCCTCATGATAACAAATATTTGTATCAGACTCAAGGAAAAGCATTTGCTTGCAAAAGTTGTCGCAATAGAAAATGATATTGAAAACAAACAAATAGCTCTGTGCAAACTTCTTCGGTAACGGAAAGTTTCCAAGTTCATTGAAAGCGTTCAGAATCTTTATAGTTCATACTTGAGACTGTGTTGTAAAATGTCCTTGAAAGTTCACTTTCTTCATTCCCATCTTAAATTCCGTACAGAAAATCTTGGTACTGTGAGCCATGAGCTAGGTCAACGTTTTCACCTAAATATTGAGCAAATGGAGATGCCATATCAAGGTTCCTGGAATGTCAAAAGGATTGCTAAACTACTGTTTGATCGTAACTATTGGCAGATTAGAAAATCTTCAACCAAACATTTAAAAAGACATTATCGTTTTTTTACTTTGCTATGACAAATGTGCTCATAATTTTTATTTTTGCCGGTTTAAATTTCGCAGATATTATATTGCACTAACTTATTTCTCTATTTAACTATTTAATTTGTCGCAACATGCCGTCATACACTCAACAGAAAACATGTAATGTGATGGAAAAAAATAAAAAGTATATTTAAGATCGGTATAAAATGTTGGTTTAGAATAAAGTTATTTTTCTACTTGTGTAACAGACAAAAACATTTAATGATGAGAAAAATTAAAATAATTTCAGAAAATAATGAAATGCACAATATAAATTATTTTAATTAAAAGATTTATTTATTGAAATTAAGTAAAAAGTAATGAAATAATGATAATACTGAAATACTAATTAAATAATAATAAAATATTAATAATAATAATTGTTCCGGTTTTGAAAAATATTTTAAAAATAAAATAAATTTTTATATAAAAAAATATTTTTTTGAAATTTGGTGATTTGAAATTAGAAATCGAAAATTTTTAAATATTGTTTAACGAATATTAAATTTTTGAATTGTTTAAATATTCGGAATCGGCATATGTTAATCTCCTGAGTTTTTGAATGTCCAGTGAAGTTATCGAATTTTGTACGGCGAAGATTTGAAATTTTCGTGTTTGTAAATAAACCTTTTGAATTTGCGAAGTTCTTGTTTATTTTGTTTCTCACGAGAAAAAAGTGCTATTGCAAATTATTTCTGCATTCAATCGGCACTGTAAGTAGCGTTTATGCCACTTTCATTATACAGTCAACCCCCATTAATCCGAACCTCAATAATCCGGAAACTTCATAATCCGAAAAATAAAAAATATATCTGGCCAATTTTCAAAAGTTTTTAGCCAAAATTGATTCATT